>JANAVB010012200.1:18880174-19125306 GCA_029216955.1 Iris pallida | reverse complement strand
TAGATTATATATATATATTATATATATATATCTATATTATATATATATATATTATATATACTTTAAACACTGAGATTGAGGCCATTGAAAATATATAATCTGATCCTATGGGCTTAGTAAACTAACCTAAATCATGTAAATAAAATATAAGCTGAATTTGACTCGTATAATCAAATATTTGATCGGTAAAAAAAATATAATTACTCCGAAGGTTCAACAAACCTAAATCATGAATTTAAAATTTTACATTATTTAAATAAACACGGAACAAAAATTCGGGTGTAATCATAACGGAATGCAATTTTAAAACTAGTCAAACTAAAAGTAATTCAAATATGATCAAATGTAATCTAGTTTCGATCTAAATTAAATATAATTACAACTATATTTAATCTAATTATATACGGAATATAATTACAAACTATATATAGAATAGTTCCTTAATTAGTCTTTTTTTATATATAAAAGATATTTATCTCCCTTTGCCTTCTACTCTTCAATTGATTGATCGATACAACAGAGACGAAAGAGATGAAGAGAGTAAGAAATCAGAGGAGATGACAAGCAACTGTGAAAGACCAGCAAGAGATAGAGCAATGACAATAGTAGTATTCCCGACGACGTCTCGTCTCGCTGATCTTCTTAAGGCTTCGGCTAGATCCGTACTTGCCGTTCGATTAGTGTGTAAGTCTTGATTTCAGTGACAACGAGCCCATGTTTCATCCTCAGTCATACCCGTCGAGCACAACAAATATCGTGTTCAAGGAGTACTCCTATCTGTACCCACTACCAGAATAAGTCGTTTTAGCGACGCATAAAGACGTCGCTAAAATGACAATTACGTCGCTAAATATATTAGCGACACGATTATCGAGTTTTTTGATAGTCGCTGAAATGTAAGCGCTAATCACGAAATATCGTAAAACGTCGCCATTAGCGACGTTTACCGACGTATAATTGTCGGTATTGCCGACGTTCTACCGTCGTGACGCGGTGGATTACCGACGTATTACTGCGTATCGCTACGCGTCGGTAAATTACCGACGTACTACCGACGAAAAGTCGGTGGTTTAGTGACATGATCAAAGTCGCTAAACGTCGATAAACTATGGGAATTCCTGGAAAAGTGGCGACGTACACCGACGTTCTCCGACGTTCTCCGACGTTTTATAACGTCGCTAAAACGTCGGTAAACTAAAAATATTGCATATTTGCCGACGTTTACCGACGCAAACTTACGTCGGTGTCCGTCGGTGTCCGTCGGTAACCGTCGATAAACGTCGCTAAAACTACAAAAAAAATAAAAAAAATAAAATACAGAATGTCCATTTCTCCCTGCAGTTTAAAAAGATAACCATTTTTCACTGTAGAATAGGATCCAAAACAATCACAGAATGTCCATTTCTCGCTGTACACAACTAACCAAGTTTGTATACTTAACTCGATAATTGCGAATAACCAAATATCCAAATAACCAAGTTTACAACAATCACACAACTAACCAAATAACCAAATATCCAAATAACCAAATAACCAATATCCAAATAACCAAGTATCCAAATAACCAAATATCCAAATAACCAAGTATCCAAATAACCAAATATCCAAATAACCAAGTATCCAAACAACCAAGTATCCAAATCTACACAACCAACAAATGTCCAAGTCACAAAGAATGAAACAAACACAGAAACAGTCCTAACTAGGACTACTAGGAATCTGGTGCAGAAGGGGCACCGCCGCGACGAAGGGATACAAACAACTCATACTCCTCACGTGAAATCGATACCGATGGAGGCAAGTGACGTCGGTGGAGTCGGTGTCGAAGAAGATGGCGGTAGAGGCAGCGGAGTCGACGACGATGAAGGTGCACCTGGAAGACTAGCACGCTCCAACGCTGCAAGTCGCTGGTGGTATGCATCTATGATAGATAACATTCTATCACTGCTCTTGACCATCGATTCCTGCGCCAATCTCATCCTCTCGGCTATGGTCGTCTGTCCTGTCTGCAGCTCCGTGACCGTGCACTCTAACCCTCCAACGGTGCGCTCTGTCCTCTCAGTCGTCTCCATGAGGTCCATAATGCCACGGTCGAGCACATCCAATCGTGCTAGCAGCGCAGGATCGTCCGTATGGTGCTGAGACTGCTCCTCGATCCGTCGTAGCAGGTCGTCACGGAGAGACTCCATCATCTGGTGGACTCGGGCAGACTCCTGGGACGGCTGTGGACCATGCACACTAGCAGAAGATGTCCTAGAGGACTGGGTCGCAACTAGGGCGCCATAGGATCCCGTACCATAGTACGTACCCCTACGGAGTCCACCAGCAGCGGCAATCCACAGCTCGTCCTCCGACAGAGCTTGAGTGGGCTGCGAGGAAGTATCGGCCTCTCCTGCATCAGGTGCACTAGCAGCCGCCCGTTCCCGCAGCCTCTGATACTCGGCCTAGAAAGTACTTATTATTACTAACTTCTAATTTCTAATTAATGTACTTATTATTACTAATTTCTAATTAATGTACCTATTATTTCTAATTTCTAATTAATGTACTTATTATTACTAACTACATGAATATTTATTTGCATCATATTTACTAAGTTATATTAAAATTGACACGAAGTATTAAATTAAGATAACGTATTATAATACTTACATAAGTCTGCTCGGCCCTCTCGTCAATAAGGTCAGCGTCGCGACGATGGATGGCCAGGAAGACGGTCACCATGTCAGCGTTACCGACCTTACTTACCTGTAATTAAATATATTATCTTAGTAATAATTTATCGATTTTGCATTAAAATAATATTTCTAAAAGAGGAAGACATACCAGACGACGGAAATGTTCTGTCATCGAAATCGACCCACCGCACCACTTTGAGGCATGTTGCCTAGCCGCCTTGGCCTTCTCCGACTTCTCCTTGTACTTTGGCTCCTCGAATCGAGCCTTCATCGCATTCCATTGATCAGGGGTGATCCAACCTTGGATTGGCTTTCCAGCACGATCACGATCCTTCTGATCACTGATAGAGTCGTGGATCAGCTTGGCAGCTACGGCAGAAAACATTCCCTCGATAAGCTCGGCCCGGTACGGTGGATAGAAAAATATATCCTAGAAGAGCACAAACCAAATATTTATCAGTTATATATAATATACAAAAATTATATGATTCACGTTAAAAGCAAATATATTTTAACCTTGAAGCGCGCAAACCAGAAGGCCTTTCTCTCGTCCGGAGCCTCAGAGTAGTTAATCCAAGCACCACCATAATTATGCCTCAGCATGTGGCCTAGACGTCTCTGCACCTCTGGGGGACGATATCTATACAAACATATTATATTCATGAAAAAAGTTAAATTATGATAAAAACATAAAGAAAAAAATTATAACCAAAACACCTACTTTGTACCGTCGGCCCAGATCTCCGTCCTCCTCTCCTCCGGAGGTGCGCACGCATCATCTGCATGATGCTGGTCGGCCGTCGGCGCCGCCGCCTCGGCCGTCGCCGCAGTCTCCGCCATCTGCTCATCCGTCTCCAACATCGTATCAGCAGTAAGAACGCTAGACGGACGATCACTCTCAACAGGCCTAGAACTACTCGTCCCAGGAGATATCCCATGTGACGTCGTCCCACCAGGCCCACCTACTGTCCGATATAGAGGAGTAATCGGCGATGAGGATCCAGAGCCGGTACCAGAATGAGGTACCGAAGGAAAACTCCGTCCTCTAGCAGTACCTGTAGGTAGTACCGGAGGAGAGTGACCTCGTTGTCCCCTTCGGTATGCTCCGCGACGACCTGCCATACCTGATAACAGCATATAATAATACAACAAATAATAGAGACTAGAAATATGAAAGTACAATAAATAATAGAGACTAGAAATATGAAAGTACAACAAATAATAGAGACTAGAAATATAAAAGTACAACAAAGACAAGATAATAACTAAGACAACATATGATGATACATTCTATAATAAACATCTAAGTCTAGATAATGTATTCTAGAAGAAACATCTAAGTTCAGATAAGTATATCTCTCTCAATCATCTTCAGAATAATCATCCTGTTCGTCTTCCTCGACCTCATCTTCCTCTTCCTCCTCATCTTCACTTTATCTTCGCATTCGTCGGCTTCGTCTTCCTCTTCGGATAATTCTACATCTTCTACATTATGTGTCATGTAATACGTAACTTCCGTGGAGTCCACATCGACAATATTGGTTACAAGAGGTAGCTCGTCCTCCTGGTAAGCTTTTTCGTCAACATCAAAAGTATCTCTGGCTTTAGTCTTGCATACTGCCCACCAGTCAGACTTCGTTGCTCCCCGTCTCGGATAAGCTGTAAAGTACACGAGCTGAGCCTAAGTTGCTAGGACAAACGGTTCGTAGCCTTGATATCTACGCTTGTAGTTTATATCCAGAAGACCATGCTTGTCAATTTTCCAACCTTGATTTTCAATCGGATCGAACCATTCATACTTGAACAATACGATCTTTGCAGGTTCTCTGCCATTATTATATGACAACTCCACAATCTCTCGCAAGATGCCAAAGAAATTATTTCCTGGATCGTCGTCTTTGTAGTTCGAAGACTTGATACACAAACAACTGTTTTTCGTGGAATCAAGATCCAGGAAGCTGTCTCTGATCGGAGCATTTGTCGACTTGAACCGAAAGCCATTGACACAGTAACTTGGCCATATTTTAACAAGAGTAATTGGTCCCTTGGCAAGAGTTCTAATTAATTCAATCTCGGGTAAAATTAGACGATCGACCTGAATATCAAATAAGCGATAATAAGTCATTTATTGTGCAGTTGCATTAGAAGAGGCCAGTAATTACCGAGCTACTTACATATTCGCTCAACCAAGAAAGAAAATGACGTCTCATTTCTTGTTCTAATGCTTCATCTGTTAGGTAGGGTCTAACCAGCCTCAACTCATCATTATATGTGCTGGAAAACAACGAAGCAACCGCCGATTAGTACAATAATATTAGCTTATACTATTACATTGAGATGACGTAAACTCATCATCCTGAGTTACTTACCCCTCTAGCTTCTCCACTTCATCCTCGTCGCAATTGAGTAAGACATATAACTGAGCAGCCCTTAGCTCTTCGTCATTCAAATATCTCTTCTTTATTTTCCCCGAAGGCTTTCCGGACGTATTGAATACTTTCAGTATTCCATCATTAAATTCTTGATATCCGTCATCGTTTCTCGGAGCCTTCGTTCTATTCGTAGCAACATGAGGTTTGAAATAGGAGGAGCAGAAATTTGTAATCTCCTCGAGAATATAGGCTTCACAAATAGAACCCTCGACCCGAGCCTTATTTTTCACCTTTCTTTTTAGGTGATTCAAATGTCGCTCGAACGGGTACATCCATCGATATTCGACGGGTCCACCAACACGTGCCTCGTAGGAAAGATGAATCGACAAATGCTCCATAGAGTCAAAGAATCCAGGAGGGAACACCCTCTCTAACTTGCACAGTGTTACCGCAATGTCCTTCTCTTGCTTTTCTAGACGTTCAACGAGCAATTTCTTAGAACAAAGGTCCCTGAAGAATATGTTAAGCTCCGTCAATGGATCCCAAACTGCCTGCGGTAAGAATTCCCGAAATGCAATCGGAATTAATCGCTCCATGAATACGTGACAATCATGGCTCTTCATACCTGTCAGTTTGTTCTCCTTGAGGTCGACGCATCTTCTCAAGTTCGAAACATACCCATCTGGAAATTTCAGACCTTGAATCCACCTACAAAGCCTCACTTTATCCTCCTTCTCCAGTGAGAAAATTGCCTTAGGCTGCTTCAACTTCCTATTCCCGTCCTCTATCAAATGCAATATAGGACGTCTACATATTTCTTCCAAGTCCAATCTAGCCTTTGGATTATCTTTCGTCTTCCCCTTTACGTCCATTACAGTATTAATTATGTTGTCAAACACATTCTTCTCGATATGTATGACATTAAGGTTATGTCTAATCAGATTGGTGCTCCAATATGGAAGATCCCAGAATATACTCCTCTTCGTCCAGTTATGAGTGCGACCAAATCCGTCACACTTGTAGCCCGTAGCAGGCTCCTCAATATCTCTTGGTAAATCTTTTACCTCTTTCCATATCGTGTATCCGGTCTACCTTGGCGGGGGATTAGCCTTCTCCACAATGCCAGCACGAAATGCATTCATGTTCCTCCGGTACGGATAATCCTTCGGCAGGAATTGTCGATGACAATCGAAGAAGCACGGTTTGCCTCCGTGTTTCAAACGGAAAGCCTTAGTGTTGTCCATACAATACGGACATGAAAGACGACCATGCGTGCTCCATCCAGATAACATTCCATAGGCCGAAAAGTCGTTGATGGTCCACATAAGTGCTGCCCGCATCCGAAAATTTTGTTTTCTAGATACATCGTACGTGTTGGAACCTACTTCCCACAGCTGATTCAACTCATCAATCAACGGCTGTAAATACACATCGATGTTCCTTTTCGGATTGTTCGGACCTGGGATAATAACGGTGAGAAGCATATACGGAGTCTTCATGCACATCCAAGGCGGTAGATTGTACGGGGTTACGATCACAGGCCAACACGAATACTGGGATCCCGAAAGTCCGAATGGGGTAAAACCGTCGGAGCAGAGACCCAATCTGACATTACGCGGATCAGAAGCAAAATCTGGATACTCTCGATCAAAGTGCTTCCATGCTTCTCCATCAGATGGGTGATCCAACACTCCTTCGGTATGTTCCCGCTTATGCCAACTCATGTTTTCTGTAGTTTCCTTCACCATAAACAACCGCTGCAACCGCGGCGTCAACGGCAAGTAGTGCATCGAAGAGGTAGGCTTCCTGGCACCGACAGACTTTCCTCTACCACATGCCTTGTAGCGATCGACACCACAAAATCTGCAGGCATCTTCATCCTTGTCGTCTTTGTAGTACAACATGCACCCGTTGCGACAGGCATCGATTTTTTTGTATCCCATCCAGAGTGATCTAACCATCCTCTTAGACCGGTAGAAGTCTTTAGGCAACTTCGCACCCTCAGGCAATATTTTTATAAGCAACTCCATAAGACGGTTGTAGCAATCTTGCGACATGTTAAAATCGGACTTGATGCTCAACAATCTTGTAACCACCTCCAACGGTGAATGATCCTCACAACCAGGATATAATGGAGTCCTTGCATTCTCCAGCAACTCCATGAACTGTGCAGCATCGGGGTTCGGTGCCTCCTCAGGTGCATCATGATCATCCGGATCGAAACTAGGCCTGGCCGCGTCGAAAACCATGTTCACCAACCCATCGTCGTAAGGAGCGTTGTTGTGGACATCCACATAAGGCTCGTACTCCGCTGCTAAAGACACAAGTTCTCCGTGCTCGCTCCACTGATAGTAATTCGACGTGAAACCCTTCGAGTATAAATGATACGTGACATCCACTTCTGGATGATATTTCAAGTTACGACATCTCACACACGGACACTTAATTTTGGTACCGTCCATGTACTGAGGGAACGCCTTGGCAAACTGCAGGAACTGGTGTACACCCTCTATGAATTCATCCCGTACACCGCACATGTCATCAGGATGACGGTTGTACATCCAAGTACGATTCCGCAGATAGTAATTCAGCTCCATAATTCTGTAAGATAGATACATCAAGGTAGTGAATGATATGCAATTGTCAGTTCATGCGGTCTACACTTTCCGCAGTATATGTACACATGACATTTTACGTTAAATGGTCAGAGATTATCTGTCATCTTCTTTTCGCATTGCTAACTTTTCTTTCGCGTGTTTGTGCGTGCGGTAGTCAGAGATTATCGCGACGGTATATCACCCGTGTCTGCAATATTTCATATAGGCTGAGTTGTAGAAGTAAAGTTTTAGGATATTAGTCTATATATTATGTATAGTCCAACCGAGCCAACTCTAAGCTAAACTAGTCCAACTTGGTCAAACTAGCCATTTCTAAGTTATATAAGTCAATTTTTAGGATATTAGTCTATATATACTAGTATAAACTCTCCCTCCTCTCCAAATACCTGGTACTAGTTAACCCTCCCCCTTTCTCCCACTAGACACACACATACATATACATGATGTATACAATTGTACAAAATAGATGAAGGAAGACTTGTATAGAGGATCGTTAGGGTTGTCTAAAACAAGACAATTGTACAAAGAGAACCATACTTAGAACTCACACTTTAAGACAATAGATGAAGGAAGACTTGTATGGAGGATCGATAGGGTTGAGCAATGTCATTTTATCCTACAAAGAGAACCATACTGTAGAACTCATAATGTAGAACTCACACTTTAACACAATTCTATAAAGAGTTGTCATAGGGTGTTGAGCGATGTCATTTTATTCTTTTCTTCTTCTTCTTCTTGGAATTTTCGAGTATTGGATCTTGAGACATATATAGCTAGAACTTACGAAGAATGGAGTACCATACTTCAACAAATAGATGTTGACTAATTGGTTCATATACTTGTTGTCTAAAATTAGTGTAGGAATGTTGCAAGGTGAAACAATGTATCAAACACACACACACACACATATATATATATATTTTTTATATATATATATATATATATATATATATATATTTTATATATATATATATATATATATATATATATATATAGCAAATGACCTCTAGCCTAGTGGTTAAAAGAGATGCATGCGGTCCGAGTGGTGATTCCCGGTGGGAGCGTTCGCCACAATTACCTTCTTTCAATATATATATATATATATATATATATATATATATATATATATATATATATATATATATATATAATGTGATCATCTGAAGTTGACTATAGGGTTATTACTCTACTGCTTGCTTCTGTCTCACAAAAATCAGGCATGACAATGACAATGAGAACAACAGTACCAAATCCTTGATTTATAATTAGAAACATGATGCTTGACCAAAATATAAACACTTGTATGTAAATCTCATTTCATTTTGAAGTTTCTACTATCGCACCTGAAAGACGAGCATTTTTTTTTGGCTAAAATACATGCCTAAGGCTACCAACCACCATTGACACCAATGAAATGATCGAAAAATGTCACCATATTGTACTAAGTCGATTTCATTTTCTTTTTTAAATTCATGTTAATGTTCATCGTGTTGGTATTAGGCATGGAGTTCGACAGATGAGAACCGGGTGGGCAGACGGACCCGAGTTCGTGACCCAATGCCCAATCAGGCCCGGGGGGAGCTACACGTACCGATTCACCATCCAGGACCTTAATTAGGGTAGGGTTTACCTTCAGTCTCCTCACGGTGGTGGAAGAGGAGGAGGAGGACAAGTTCGGTGGTGGAGGAGGAGGGGATTAAGTGTACAGAGGTGAAATACATATATATGCAAGCTTGGGGGTGTCCACGTGTCCAACAAATGGACACAAAGTGTCCAAACCTCACGAACACACTGTATCGGTGAACACATGGTCGTAATGTGTCTCCGTGTCCATTTTGGACACGAAAAACACCTCAATTAGGGTTAGGGTTTACCTTCAGTCTCCTCGCGGTGGTGGAGGAGGAGGATCTCGCGGTGGAGGAAGAGAAGGGGCTCGCGGTGGAGGAGGAGGAGGAGAAGGGATTCACCGGAGGGAGGAGAAGGAGCTCGCGGTGGAGGAAGGGCTCGCCGGAGGGAGGAGAAGGAGCTCGCGGGGTCGGGCTGTCGTCGAGGTCGGGGGAAGAGGGGCGGGAACAAAGAATTTGGGGAGAGGGAGAAATGAAAATTGGAACCGAGGAAACCCTATTTAGCAGAAATTAGCGACGCACGAAGTACGTCGCAAAGCGTCGGTATTAGTTAAATATCCGGCGACGTTATAAACTTTGCGACGCTAAACGTCGCTAAACTGATAAAACTAGCGACGTTTTCCAACAAATCAACGACGTTGATTTTTATAAGACTATAGGTAGTCGCAATATGTCGCTGTATGTTGCTACCATCGACGTATTGTGACGCTTAAATTTGGCGTCGCTAAAACCAAAAATATTGGCGATGTTTTAAGTTGGCGTCGCTAATTACGTCGCTGATATGACTTATTTTGGTAGTGACCATGTGAGTCTCAGCGAGAGCGCCGCAAGGAGAGGAGTGGTAGAGAGCGAGACTCTAGAGCTTCCAAGTAAGCTGCTGGAGCATGTTGGCGAAATTTTCGAGCTTAGCTTGTCAGCTTCCTGCGATGGGCTGTTGTGCTTTGATTTTGTGGGACATCGCAATAGGAGGGCTGGCTACATTGTATGCAACCCAGTGACCAAGGAGTGGCTTAATATTCCTCGGAAGTTGAGTAATGATGGCGAGGACGACTTACTTATTGCCTTCTACTTCCACGCTTCAACAAGAGAGTATATATTGCTGCGACGGTATGAAACTGACGACAACACAGATTATGATTATGAAAACATAGTATACAATGTTGGATATGAAGTGTTCAATATCGGCCGCGGATCGAATAGAGGAGCTTGGAGACCTGTGAATGGCCCTTCTGGTACGCGTCCCCGACAATCACGCATCTCTGCGCTCCATAGGAATGTTTATTTTCTATCCAAAGACGATTGGAATTGCGTAGTAGCGTTCGATATGAATAGCAAGAAATTCAGAAAGATGTCCCTCCCCATACTGTATCCACAAGATCACCACCTCAATGATGAACTTCTGGTAGATTTGGGAGGAAGTTTGTTTCTGATAGAGGTGGGAGGGCGTTTGGGCTTGTGCCAGACTTACTCGGATCCTCGTTGGAGCGAGATGGACATATGGTGTTTGAAAGACTACGCCAAAGAGGAGTGGGTCATGCACTACACGGTTTCGGTAGGGGACTTGAGTAGTTCAGTCGACAGACATCCCAAATGGTGCACTCCTTTGGCTATTTGCGAGGGCGGAAAGGAGCTTCTGCTAAAATATGATGGTTGTTTTGCTCTCTATAACTTCGAGTCGAGGACTTTCAAGAAGACAAGAACCAGCAAGTCGAGGGAATATACTTGGGTGCCTCACATTGAAAGCCTTGTATCTTGTAATTCTACGGCTTAGCCAGTACTGAAGTTTTTAGCTGCGATGACAGGCTAACATGAACTTCATCTTGATTTAATTTGAACTCTCTTTTTTTCTCTTAATCTGAACTCTTTTTTCTTCTCTTTTCTTATAGTGCTGAACTTTATCTTGATTTAATTTGTTGTTGTTGTTGTTGTTGAGAAAATCGCTTCTACTGTTGTTTCCTTCACATGGTTATCATTTATTTGTTCACTAAAATGTCTGATCAGTTCATAGTAAAAATAAAAAATGAAAGAAACTTGTCGTTTGGACCTCCTATCAATTTGAAGGGAAGTTGGTTTTAATTTGGATTCGATTTCGGTTCGACTTTTTGTAAGATTTTTTTTTTCCTTCTTCTTCTTATAGTTACCATAAGATTATATTAGATCACCTTATATTAACTTAAATTTTAAATCTATTAGATTGAATTGAAATCTTTAATTTAGGTTCAAGTAGTTCACCGTACATGATTTAAATTTCATTAAATTTTAAATTATACACTATAAATATATCCATCATCTCCACAACAATTTGGTGTGAAAGACTTCCAATATAGTAATGTATCTCTCTCTAAGGATTCAAGTAGTGATGCATTATTGTGTTAAAGAAGCATATTCTTGCAGCAGAGAGTGCTGGCATTGGGTCGGGTCTGAATGATATCCTTCCTTTTCACTGTGGTGTAATTTGTACTTATAGAGATTGGGACAGCCCATTAGGACTGCCAACAAAGTTGACAGTCCTAACATTAAGGAGGACTGCCAACTTCGTTGACAGTCTATCTTAATATTCAAATTCTTTAGGACTGCCAACTTTGTGGGCAATCCTACTTTATGTTAGGACTGCCAACAAGTTGGAAGTCGTAAGACTGGACTAGCCCCAAGTAAAACGTGGAGTGCCTTTAGAATTAGCCTAAATTAACATAAGGACATCTATGTATAATTAAGAGCTCCTCCTAATTAAGGTTTGAGTACACCAGTTGTTTTGTTCTCTATATATAACTTCGAACCTGTAAGACTTTCAAGAAACAAAAGACCAACAAGTTGAGGCAAATTTCGGAGGTCTTGGGTTCGTCACACAGGAACCCTTGTATCTTGAAATTCTTTCAAGAAACAAAAGACCAACTAGTTTGGAACAAAACTAAACATAATTTAAACTAATCGAATTTAAAATTACAACTATATTTATCTATATGGAATATAATTACAACGATAATAGGATACTTTTATTAGTTTTGTATAAATGATATATATATATACATATATAGATTGATACAACAAACAGAACTGATACAACAAACAGAGACGAATACAACAACGTATGAAGTGGATATGGATACAACAAGAGAAGAAGAGGGTCAGAAAATCAGGCGGCAGCACGATGAAGAGCAAACCCGAAGCAAAAAAGACCGAGCAATGGCATTTCTGCACTCATTTGGCTATTTGGGATGATGGGAAGGAGCGAAATATATATATATATATATATATATATATATATATATATATATATATATATATATATTTTTTATATATATATATATATATATATATATTTTTATATATGTAAATATATATATATATACATACATATATATATATATATATATATATATATATATATATATATATATATATATATATATATATAATATATATATATATATATATATATATATATATATATATATATATATATATTCTGATCAGGATTCTCACATCCATATATACACATATAGATTTTCCTTATTCAAATAGCTGTAATGTCATTGTTCAAATCTAGAATTTTAGTATCTTTTAAATTGGGTAATTCATAATCACAACCTATTCCATACTTCATATAGTAAAACTTGAAGTTCATATAGTAGAACTTGAAGGCCAGATATAATAGCAATTAAAACATGATGAACGCACCTACACGTTAAGTAGGATGCAACTCAAAAGATCACCTTCAATATATATAGTAGAACATCAATTACTAGAACTCTCATTGCTTTTATAAAAAAAACTAATGAATCTATCCTATCTATAGCTGTAATTATATTCCGTATAGATGATGTGATTGTAATTATATTTCGGATATTTACAATCAAATAGTCTAACTGATCAAGTGGTAGGATATGAGCTATTTTTCTTGGTTGTTTGAGTTCAAATCCTATGTTTGATAGTGTTCTATAATAAATTTATATTTTTTTTAATATTTTTTGCACATTCGTTTGCACGTGCACACTATTAGTCAAGATAAGACTGGGATGTAAATGTTATATTACATGTTTATTTAAATAATGGTTGAATTTTAAATTCTTGATTTAGGTTATTGAAATCTTCGGAGTAATTAAATAATTATTTTTTACCGAGTCAAATATATGATTCTTTTAATACTACCCACACACTCTAAGAAACAAAATCCAAAAAAATTATGTAGATGTTATACGGAGTCAAATTCAGCAAATTAGTTTACTAAACCCATATGATCAAATTATATATTTTCAGTCCATCTCAATATCGGTGTTTAAGTTTGGGAAATCCAATTTCAACTTAATAATTTAATAAATATGAGAATATAAACATATCTATATATCAACATATTGATTGATGCAACTAAAAAATCTAGAGTTTCCTTGTTCAGACATAATGACAATTAAAACATCGTGAATGACCTACATGTTAGCTATCATGATTGATGCAACTCAAGAGATCACCTGTGGAAGTACTTTATATCTACATGCACATTCATGAAAATGTAAGAAACTTTTGTGTACTTTGCTGCAGCTAAAATTTGTTCTAGAAATGTTTGGTGAAGTTGATAGCACCAGAACTCCATTGCAAACAACAAAGTCTTGAATTAATTCTATAACAAAGAGTCCATTTTTGTTCACCTACCAAAACTAGGTGGAATATTCACCCTCCAGTGAATAAATGACACATGGCACAAAATCATTTTGTTGGGTGAACAAAACCACTTGCAAAGTAGTTTTTGTGGGATAAAAATGCCACGTGTCATTTATTCACTTGAGGGTGAACATCCCACCTAGTTTTGGTGGGTGAAAAAAATGGACTCCTATAACAAAGTTATTTGGAAGGAGCCCATTAGTGTGTCACGCCCCAGAACCAGAATACTGGAGAGCGGGGGCAGACATAGCCAGCTACGTATATTAAAATGGATTCCGCCTCGCTATACGGTCACGGCTGTCTAGATACATGAGGGTTTTCTACAAGCCAACAGTCTCCTATGGTCATGAACAAGCCTAGTGTCTCAATCACCAGCAAGTAAGTAAATGTTACAAGATATATGATCATTAAATATACAATAATAAGGCGTCCCAAATATTACATATTCAGCTGATCATGAAGCTAGTCGTTACAAAATGTGAGGACTAGCAAGAGTTTAGTCATACATGATCAACCCTAGGATCTGTTAATCATGTTACAGCCCGTAGGCAGACCGTAAGTAAAGTGCAACCGAGCTAAACAGGTGCTCGTCGGCTAAACGCCTCAAAAGAATATTTTTACAATAAAGTGGGAGATCAAAAATAAACCCACTCGTTGCCAGGGTTCCGTCTAGTGGTCACCATCTGGCTGGAAGGCCGGTAGATCCTCTGGAGCTGCTCCGAAATCTGGCCATACAAAACCAGCTGGGTCAGATCCCAGAAAGAGCAAGTGCCACAAAGGAGGCTTCACTTAGGAACTAAAACCAGCAATCAGCACAAGAGTATAAATAAAAGTAAGAACTGAAAAATAAAGAAAACACATCAGGATGATATACGACGAGATAACCATGGAACTATTCAGATAACCAGGTTACAACCCGAAAACCAAACAAGGACCGGGGTTGTAACCCTTCGTCTGAATGGAGCTTGGTTTCTCACCATTTATCGGTAAAATAAATACAGGCATTCTGGTCATGCAGTAATCTGGAACAGGATCAGGACAAGACTAGACTGGTTAGACTCCATCCAATCATTACACGGCCAAGCAAGAACTACGGCTTGATACTTTAACTAACTAGGGTTGTCACAAGCCTAATTACTAACAAGATGCAGTGAGATTATTCCACAGCCACAAGCCCTGCAGACCATCCAGGTTACCCAGGTCGAAAGATTAGGGTTGAATTCAGGTGGGTACATCGTCCAGGAAATGCATGTACCCTTAAGTGGCTTGAAAGGTGCAACACATGACAGTATGCTGGAAATGTGCCCTACTCGACGGCAGGCTACAGATCCCAGGCGCGCCCAGGTAACGGGATTGCCTGTAGCTGGGAAATCTCTTCATGACTACTGTATTAATCTAGTTATTAGCCTTAGTCCATTTTAGTGGGTACTCCTGACCGTGGTACTCAGGAGTCCCTCCCTAGACATGATGCAAGACAGGACTGGTTATTTATACAAGCACAATCGCCCACGGTGTCCAGATAATTATACGGGTCATGTCATGTTAGGTAGCCGTCGCAACAGCTTATCAGATATAATCATGTCAGGTTTATCATGTCAAGTGTACTTGTCAGGAGTGCACCACGGCGGGCCACTATCATGTCATGTCAGGTTTTCTTGTCAAGAGTGCACCGCTACGGGTCACTATCAGGTCATGTCAGGCATCATTCCATACATATTAAACAAATCCATGATTATCAAGTTCACGACAAAAGGCGTAAGGATATAAAATGGACGTAAAATGTCTAATAAAATATCAATATTCAGGGCTATAGAAGAGCCATGCGGCTAAAGCATATGCGGTCAGGAAAGGGTAGAATCATGCGGCTCTCGGGGTAGGGGCACATGCGGCTAGCGGGGAACCAAGCCTATGCGGTCCGCAAGTACTAGAGTTCATGCGGCTCAAGGAGATAGGCGCATATGCGGCTAAAGGCAAGTGGGACTCCATGCGGCAAGAAGGAACTGAGGACTCATGCGGTCAGGTTCAATTCATATTCATGCGGCCAAGGATGAAGGCAGACTTATGCGGCTGGGAAGCAAGGGCCTCATGCGGTTTAAGAATGAGACTCAGTCCCTGCGGCTGAAAGTGTCATGCGGCTAAATCACTTGCCGCATGAATTGTCATGCGGTCAAGTCAAGCACTGTTCTTCTTTCCCAAATTTCAGAGAAGAAGAACACCATGAACCCAAGCTTCCAAGCTCCGTAAAATCTTCATCTGGAGCCCAAATCCGAACTTCCATAGGTTAAAATGGGGTAGAACGAAATTCTCTACAACATGGAACCATCAAAACTCAGAAATAGCAGGATTAAATAGATCAAAACCCAAGAAATCTAAAAATGAAATAAACTTAGATCTACAAGAATCCAGCCATGGAAATGAGAAATGTCAAATACTAAAGTGCTTTAGAATGTAGTAAGGAAGAGAATGGAGCAATAAAATCAGAGTTCCTCCATGAAGCAAGTTGCACTTGCCTAGACCTCTCTCTTCTCTCTCTAGTAGGTAGGGAGTAATGGGGAAGAAGAAGATGATTAATGAAGAGAGAGAATAGAGAGAATGGATTAATAAATACAATGGTGGTGGTAGGTAGGGGGGTTCACATTGGTTCATATTGAACCAAAGAAAACCGAGCCAAGCCGAACCAAGCCAAGAAATAACCAAGCCAAGATATAAGCTAACAAGGAATCATGTAAATACAGAATAAAATACGTATACGTATTCCAGAAATACGTAATACGGACCACAGGCATTACAACTCTACCCACCTTAAAAGAATTCCGTCCTCGGAATTTAATCAAGAGGCTAGAGGAGCAATGACAAGCTACATTAGTCACATGCAAGCTATAACTAGGCAGACAATCAATCATGCAAGCAAGGAATCGAAGGTATGAGGCATAAGAAAGACATTATACCTTACGAGTCAAACAAGTCGGGATATCGCGATCGGATATCATCCTCACGCTCCCACGTTGACTCCCCCAAAGAGTGATGACCCCAAGCAACTCTCTCTAACTTGATAGTCTTGTTCTTGAGGATCTTCTCTCTCCGGTCTAATATAGACACGGGCCTCTCCTCATACGAAAGGTTGGTACCAACAACCAATTCTGAATGATCCAGGATGTGGCTCGGGTCTGGGATATACCGTCGTAATTGGGATACATAGAACATGTCATGCACCTCGCTTAGCGACGGCGAAAGAGCGAGATGATAGGATACATCTCCTACTCGCTCCAGAATGTCGAACGGTCCTATATACCTAGGACTAAGCTTTCTCCGGACGCCGAAATGAATGACGCCACGGTTAGGCGAAATTCTCAGGAATACATGATCGCCGACCGAAAACTCGAGAGGGCGCCGATGAGAATCGGCCCAATGGCGCTGGCGATCTTGAGCAACTCGAAGGTGATCTCTGACTCGTCTGACCACTTCAACTGTCTGGGCAATCATTTCTGGGTCGAGCATCTGTCTCTCTCCAACATCATCCCAGGCTAGCGGGGATCTGCACTTCCTACCATACAGTGCCTCGAACGGTGCCATCTGGATACTGGCCTGGAAACTGTTGTTGTATGAGAATTCCACAAGGTGCAAGTGATCTTCCCATGAACCACCGAAGTCAAGTGTACAGGACCGCAACATGTCTTTAAGAGTCTGGATCGTGCACTCCGACTGGCCATCTGTCTGCGGGTGATATGCTGAACTGAACTGGAGGCGAGTCCCCAAACTCTCTTGCAAGCTACGCCAAAAGTGCGACGTAAATCTAGAATCTCGGTCCGAGGTGATACTGACTGGCACTCCGTGCAACCTGACAATCTGCCTGAGGTACATCTCCGCTAGCTGAGCCGTCGACTGACCAACTCTGAACGGGAGGAAGTGAGCTACCTTCGTGAGCCGATCAACTATAACCCAAATAGCATCTCTGCCAGCTGGGGATCTAGGTAATCCAGTCACGAAATCCATGGTTACATGCTCCCACTTCCATTCTGGAATCGGTAAGGGCTGAAGAAGTCCAGCCGGTCTCTGATGTTCAGCTTTAACTTGTTGACAAACCAAACACCGAGAGACAAACCGAGCTATCTCCCGCTTCATGCCATTCCACCAGAAGTGCTGACGGATATCTCGGTACATCTTCGTACTGCCAGGATGGATGGAATACTGAGAACTGTGAGCCTCTGACATGATCTCCTGCCTGATATCTCCACTGGGTACACAAAGACGCTTACCATATCGAAGTGTACCATCCTCATGAATGCATAGCTCTGGTCTTTGACCTGCCTCGTACTCTGCTCTGAGTCGCTGAAGCTTGGAATCTGCTGACTGTGCCATCAGGATTCTCTCGACTATAGTAGACTGAACTTGCATGCTGGCCATCAATGCTACACTGGAAGGGAGAACAACTTCAATACCCATCTTCTGAAGATCTGCTAACAGCTCTAGTTGCGCTGTTAGGAAATAAACTCCGGCTCTCCTGCTCAAAGCATCTGCAACAACATTGGACTTCCCAGGATAATACTGCAAGTTAACATCATAATCCACAAGAAGCTCCAGCCATCTCCTCTGACGCATGTTAAGATCCTTCTGAGTGAAAACATACTTCAGACTCTTGTGGTCGGTGAAAATCTCTACCCTGTCTCCATACAAATAGTGCCTCCACAACTTAAGTGCAAACACTACTGCTGCCAGCTCCAAGTCATGGGTTGGGTAATTCCTCTCATGATCACGAAGTTGTCGTGATGCATAAGCTATTACCTTCCCATGCTGCATCAGAACACATCCTAAACCTCTGCCTGAAGCATCACAATATACTGAGAATCCTCCGGTCCCATCTGGAAGCGTGAGAATAGGAGCTGTTATCAGGCCTCGCTTCAACTTCTCAAAAGAACTCTGACACTCTGCTGTCCAAGCAAACTGCGCATCCTTGCGGGTCAACTGCGTCAATGGTGCTGATATCCGAGCAAAATCCGAAATAAACCGCCGGTAGTAGCCGGCCAATCCAAGAAAACTACGAACCTCTGCAACTGTGCTGGGCACCGGCCACGACTCAATAGCCACAATCTTCTGGGGATCCACTTCTACTCCTCCTCTAGTGATGATATAACCCAAGTACGAAATGCGATCGAGCCAGAACTCGCATTTACTGAACTTGGCATATAACTGGTGCTCTTTGAGGATCTGAAGAACAACTCTGAGATGTTGTTCATGCTCCGCCTCACTCTTGCTGTAGACCAGGATGTCATCCAAGAACACAATCACAAACTGATCCAAGTATGGCATGAAGATGCGATTCATGAGGTCCATGAATACTGCCGGCGCATTGGTTGCTCCAAAAGCATAACAAGGAACTCCCAATGCCCATATCTCGATCTAAAAGCTGTCTTCGGGATGTCCTGCTCTCTGACTCTGATCTGATGATAACCTGAGCGCAAATTAATCTTCGAGAATACTGAAGCCCCCTTGAGTTGATCAAACAAGTCATCTATCCTCGGAAGAGGGTATCTGTTCTTGATTGTCACTGAGTTTAAGGTACGATAATCAACACATAACCTGGACGTACCATCCTTCTTTTTCACAAGAAGCATCGGGGCTCCCCAAGGCGATCCACTAGCACGAATGAATCCCTTGGCTCGAAGTTCTTCAATCATCTTGTACAATATCTCCAACTCTGACGGCGCCATCCTGTAGACTCTCTCTGACACTGGGGCTGTCCCGGGAATCAAGTCTATAGTGAACTCGATCTCCCGCTCTGGAGGCATACCGGGTAGCTCTTCTGGGAAAACATCTGGGAACTCATCCACTATCCTGGGCAACTGTACTGCTGTTACTGCCATCCGCAACACTGGAGGAGAAGGCTCAACTGCGCCCCTGGAAAATAAAAACTCTGGCTCGCCTGGAATGCTAAAAACAACCCTGCCAATGTGGCAGTCTATTCTAGCATACTGGTTCCTCAACCAATCCATCCCTAAGACCACATCATAATCGGCCATCGGGAATTCTATCAATCTAGCAGGGAATTCTCTACCGCTAACTACGATCCGACACGAGGAAAACACTCTATCTACTCTCACAAGTCCGTTACCAGTAAGTATATTGAGCCTTACTGATAATGACTCGGGCTCCAATCCTACCCATGTCGCGAATCGTACAGACATAAAAGAATACGATGCACCAGAATCAAATAAAGCTGAAGCTGGAAAGGAATTGACGAGAATAGTACCTGCCACTACCTCTCCTGGTGCCAATCCTTCCTCTGCGGTCATCACCATAGCATGACCATGCCCTCGGGGTGCTGGTCCCCTCTGCTGGAATCCTTGCTGCCTATTCTGACTCAAGGCTTGGGCTTGTGCATGCTGCTGGGGGTTCTGCTGCTGGAACATCTGGGACTGAGGCGGCAAGGGCCTCGACAATGGGTACTGCTGCTGTTGCTGCTGCTGGACCGGTGCTGGTCCTCTCACCGAAGAGCTAGAAAGGTTGGATGATGACGAACCACCCCTATTCGGACAGGATCCAACCCTATGGTCTGCTGCTCCACAAGCCAGGCACAATTCCTGCGCCCTACGACACTCTGTCACTACATGGCCTGGCTTCCTACAATGGGAACATCCCACTGCGAAAGACTGCTTCTGCTTCTGCTGCTGCTGAGGGTGCGTCGGAGTTGAATGCTGAACCGACGTCACGGAGGCCGCTCGCCTTGGAGCTCCAATAGTCAAAGCCCTGGCTGCCAGGGCTGGGACTGAAGACTGATTCATCTGGCCGTGAGATCTCTTCCGACCTCCGGCCCTATCCACAATCCTCTGGGAGGTATACTCATGCCTCCGGGCTGCTCTCAAGACTGCATCAAAAGTCTGATGCTCAAACTGTTCAACTGCCAATAGAATCTCCAGGTGAAGCCCTTGCTGGAATCGCTGGGCTCTATCATACTCGGTTGCCACCAAGGTAGGAGCAAACCGACTGAGTCTCGAAAACTCGGCCACATATCCATCGACCGTCCTACCTCCTTGCTTCAGATTGGTGAACCTGGTCTGCAGATCATACCGAGCTACGGCATCAAAATACTTGGTCTGGAATCTCTCCCTGAATACTGCCCAAGCAATGGGTGCCACTAATCCAACGGCCTGAGCTGTCCACCAGCTGCGGGCAAGATCTGACAACTGCAGGCGCACAACTGCCACCTTCTCGTTCTTTGGGGTCCTGGCTGCTTCTAGAATCACCTCGGTGTCCTGAAGCCATGCATCTGCCGTAATAGCATCTTCACTACCGTCGAAGAATGGAGGGTTCAAGCGCTTGAAGCTGTTGGCCGCGCTGTTACCCTGATGACCTCCTCTGGTCAAAGCATCCGTCACTGCCTGTTGCAAGGCATCTCCACGACGATCTTGAGAAGCTATCAAGGTCCTGACGAGTCCTACTAATGTGCCATCATCAGGTTCGGCAGGCTGAGCTGGCTGAACTGGGGGCTCTTCTCCAATAGGCTCGACTCTGGAGGCTACTCCGGAGTGCTGGACTTGATCTCCAGGTTGCTGCTGGTCCGCGGGAGGTGCTCCGCCTTGCTGGCCGGCAGGACCACGAACAATGCCGCTGAAGAAGACGACATAGGAAACAATAAGGAAGGACCAGGATAGATCAACGATACAAGCACATGATCAGGACAAGAATCCAGGGATTCAGAAGATACGAGCAGAGATCAATGACGAATACTGATTGAGACATCTATTCGGTAAACCCTCATATATCTTGATTTACAAGACCTGCATGGGCCACCACTTAAACCATGTTACGCCCCAGAACCAGAATACTGGAGAGCGGGGGCAGACATAGCCAGCTACGTATATTGAAATGGATTCTACCTCGTTATACGGTCACGGCTGTCTAGATACATGAGGATTTTCTACAAGCCAACAGTCTCCTATGGTCATGAACAAGCCTAGTGTCTCAATCACCAGCAAGTAAGTAAATGTTACAAGATGTATGATCATTAAATATACAATAATAAGGCGTCCCAAATATTACATATTCAGCTGATCATGAAGCTAGTCGTTACAAAATGTGAGGACTAGCAAGAGTTTAGTCATACATGATCAACCCTAGGAACTGTTAATCATGTTACAGCCTGTAGGCAGACCGTAAGTAAAGTACAACCGAGCTAAACAGGTGCTCGTCGGCTAAACGCCTCAAAAGAATATTTTTACAATAAAGTGGGAGATCAAAAATAAACCCACTCGTTGCCAGGGTTCCGTCTAGTGGTCACCATCTGGCTGGAAGGCCGGTAGATCCTCTGGAGCTGCTCCGAAATCTGGCCATACAAAACCAGCTGGGTCAAATCCCAGAAAGAGCAAGTGCCACAAAGGAGGCTTCACTTAGGAACTAAAACCAGCAATCAGCACAAGAGTATAAATAAAAGTAAGAACTGGAAAATAAAGAAAACACATCAGGATGATATACGACGAGATAACCATGGAACTATTCAGATAACCAGGTTACAACCCGTAAACCAAACAAGGACCGGGGTTGTAACCCTTCGTCTGAACGGAGCTTGGTTTTTCACCATTTATCGGTAAAATAAATACAGGCATTCTGGTCATGCAGTAATCTGGAACAGGATCAGGACAAGACTAGACTGGTTAGACTCCATCCAATCATTACACGGCCAAGCAAGAACTACGGCTTGATACTTTAACTAACTAGGGTTGTCACAAGCCTAATTACTAACAAGATGCAGTAAGATTATTCCACAGCCACAAGCCCTGCAGACCATCCAGGTTACCCAGGTCGAAAGATTAGGATTGAATTCAGGTGGGTACATCGTCCAGGAAACGCATGTACCCTTAAGTGGCTTGAAAGGTGCAACACATGACAGTGTGCTGGAAATGTGCCCTACTCGACGGCAGGCTACAGATCCCAGGCGCGCCCAGGTAACGGGATTGCCTGTAGCTGGGAAATCTCTTCATGACTACTATATTAATCTAGTTATTAGCCTTAGTCCATTTTAGTGGGTACTCCTGACCGTGGTACTCAGGAGTCCCTCCCTAGACATGATGCAAGACAGGACTGGTTATTTATACAAGCACAATCGCCCACGGTGTCCAGGTAATTATACGGGTCATGTCATGTCAGGTAGCCGTCGCAACAGCTTATCAGATATAATCAAGTCAGGTTTATCATGTCAAGTGTACTTGTCAGGAGTGCGCCACGGCGGGCCACTATCATGTCATGTCAGGTTTTCTTGTCAAGAGTGCACCGCTACGGGTCACTATCAGGTCATGTCAGGCATCATTCCATACATATTAAACAAATCCATGATTATCAAGTTCACGACAAAAGGCGTAAGGATATAAAATGGACGTAAAATGTCTAATAAAATATCAATATTCAGGGCTATAAAAGAGCCATGCGGCTAAAGCATATGCGGTCAGGAAATGGTAGAATCATGCGGCTCTCGGGGTAGGGGCACATACGGCTAGCGGGGAACCAAGCCTATGCGGTCCGTAAGTACTAGAGTTCATGCGGCTCAAGGAGATAGGTGCATATGCGGCTGAAGGCAAGTGGGACTCCATGCGGCAAGAAGGAACTGAGGACTCATGCGGTCAGGTTCAATTCATATTCATGCGGCCAAGGATGAAGGCAGACTTATGCGGCTAGGAAGCAAGGGCCTCATGCGGTTTAAGAATGAGACTCAGTCCCTGCGGCTGAAAGTGTCATGCGGCTAAATCACTTGCCGCATGAATTGTCATGCGGTCAAGTCAAGCACTGTTCTTCTTCCCCAAATTTCAGAGAAGAAGAACACCATGAACCCAAGCTTCCAAGCTCCGTAAAATCTTCATCTGGAGCCCAAATCCGAACTTCCATAGGTCAAAATGGGGTAGAACGAAATTCTCTACAACATGGAACCATCAAAACTCAGAAATAACAGGATTAAATAGATCAAAACCCAAGAAATCCGAAAATAAAATAAACTTAGATCTACAAGAATCCAGCCATGGAAATGAGAAATGTCAAATACTAAAGTACTTTAGAATGTAGTAAGGAAGAGAATGGAGCAACAAAATCAGAGTTCCTCCATGAAGCAAGTTGCACTTGCCTAGACCTCTCTCTTCTCTCTCTGGTAGGTAGGGAGTAATGGGGAAGAAGATGATTAATGAAGAGAGAGAATAGAGAGAATGGATTAATAAATACAATGGTGGTGGTAGGTAGGGGGGTTCACATTGGTTCATATTGAACCAAAGAAAACCGAGCCAAGCCAAACCAAGCCAAGAAATAACCAAGCCAAGATATAAGCTAACAAGGAATCATACAAATACAGAATAAAATACGTACACGTATTCCAGAAATACGTAATACGGACCACAGGCATTACATAGTGTGCAAGATTAAGTTAACAGATGTAGATACCTCATTATCACTTCTTAAAAGAATTACAAGATACAAGGCTTCCTATGTGATGCACCTAAAACCTCTGAAATTTGCCTCAACTTGTTGATCCTTTGTTTCTTGAAAGTCTTATAGACTCAGAGTTATATATAGAGCACAAAATAAAAATGGATCAGTACTCAAATCTTAGGAGAAGCTCTTAATTGTACATCGATGTTCTTATGTTAATTTACTAAAATTGTGTACTGTTTGATCCATTGCAGCCATCTCTATGGATCTGCTTGGATTGAGGGTTAAGAGAGTTAAGTAAGGAAAAGTTAAGTGAGGGAGAAATAAAAGTATACTTAGTTTGAGGGTGGAAGTTTAGGAGGGAGGGTTATAGAGGGTTAAGTGAGGGTTTATTTTGCCCTCCTTTGTCCAATTTTTTAACCCATTGAGATATTTTATTTAAAAAGTCATAAATATCCCTTATTTTTATTATAAAATATTATAATTTTTTATCCACATTGTTTTCTTGTTTTCAACATGATAATCCGTAGTTTCCTAATTTGTGAAGATATTTTGACAAGTTTTAATTAAAATCCCAATTAAATTTAACTTTATGACATATGTAACAAGAGTGCACCTTTTCCTACATATAATACTCTTAATTATACATATATGTCCTTATTTATTTACTAAACTATGTCTTGTTTGATCCATTGCAGCCATCTCTATTATAAGTAGATATTACACCACAGTGACAAAGAAGAATATTATTCAGACCCATGCCATATATGAGGGATCTTCAATCTTATTTAAATCCTTAAAGAGAGATATGTTACTACATTGGAAGTCTTCACATAAAATTGATGTGGAGGTATGACGGATATATTTATGGTGTATAATTTAAAATTTAATCAAATTTAAATCGAGTGTGGTGAACTCCTTGAATCCAAAGATTTCAAATTCAATCTAATCAGCTAACCTATTCTTTAAAAGCTACCAAGATTTAAATTTAAGTTAATATGAGATGATCTAGTATAACCTTATGATAACTATATAATCTTATGGTAACTAGAAGAAGAAAAAAATCTTACAAAAAATCGAACCCAAATCGAAACCAAATTAAAACCAACTTCCCTTCAAATTGGTAGGAGGTCCAGAAGGCATGTTTGTTTGTTTTTTATTTTTATTATGAAAGCGAGGCGTTGAGTTGCGGGCGTTGAAGGATGTCGGCCGTCTCGTGGAGCTCTGGAGCGTGCAGAGTGCGCGAAGTATGCGTGTGGGACGATGATGAAAAAAGTCAGTGCGGACAAGATCCACACGAAGAGTCCAAAATGATATGACGACCGGCTAAAAATAGTGTACGGAAAGATGCACAATTTAACTGAGCCCGCACGTGCTAGTTTTTAAAAAAAATTAGACGTTTTAGTGAACAAATAAATGATAACCATGTGAACTAAACAACAGTAGAAGCGATTTTCACAACAACAACAGTAGAAGCAAGAGTATCGTACCATGCTTCAGCACTATAAAATAGAAGAAAAAAGAGTTCAAATTAAAAGAGAAAAAGAGCGAGCTCAAATTAAATCAAGATGAAGTTCATGTTAGCCTGTCGTCACAGCTAAAAACTTCAGTACTGCCTAAGTTGTAACAGGCTCATTATCACTCCCTCAAAGAATTAGAATTACAAGATACAAGGCTTTCAATGTGAGGCACCCAAGTATATTCCCTCAACTTGTTGGCTCTTCTCTTCTTGAAAGTCCTCGACTCAAAGTTATAGAGAGCAAAACAACCATCAAATTTTAGCAGAAGCTCCTTCCCATCCTTGCAAATGGCCAAAGGAGTGCACCATTTGGGATGTCTATCAACTGAACTACTCAAGTCCCCTACCGAAATTGTGTACTGTTTGACCCATTCCTCTTTGATGTAGTCTTTTAAACACCATATGTCCATCTCGCTCCAACGAGGATCCGAATAAGTCTGGCACAAACCCAAACTTCCTCTGTCATGCTCTGCTCCCGCAGGAGCGATCGTCCTCGCTAAGGCGTGATGCCGCACGGGCCTAGGTTGCGCCCGTACAAGGCTAAGTCCAAGAAATGGCCGATTTGAGCTAGGCCACAGAGTCGAACAGAGTATCACCATTTGCAGCGGAAAGTAAATGAACACAAGTGGAAGCGAATTCAAACTCTTTATTGATTTTCAAGAAGTTTACAAGCGGCGCTAGGCCGATATTACAAATCGCTCAAGCTCTCTCTCTCTGAAACATAAAAGGCGTGCCAAGTGGCTTACAAGATGGAATGATTTATGGCGATGTTCCGATACATTATGACCTGTATAGGGTGCTTCAGCTTCTTGCAACGTTCCAAGGCCTCAGAGTTGGCTCCGCGCCTTAGCACGTTCGATGGAAGCTCCGCACCCGCCGGCGTTTCCTGCTTCCTGCAAGTAGACTGTAGGGTTATCAGTATATTATTATACACTGGTGGGGAGGCTAGCTCGCCCACAATGCTATCATTACCAAACACGTTCTATTTACTTTTATGCACCGCCTATCATTCATTGTCTTTCTAATCTTGCCTTAGGATCAGTTCATGGCATATTTCATAGCCTATCTCGTGTTGCCGAATGCAAGTGTCGCATGAAAATACATGCATGACTTACCCATACTTATCGTCCGGCCTTCCCTGTCCAAGTAAACCAAGTTAGTCAGCAATGCATATGGAACAACATAATGTGATTCTTGGAAACATTCAATATCAAGGGCGTGTCCCTGCCTCAGTTACTAGCGCGTCGTAGGCGTATTTTCTAACTCATTGTACGAAGTATTCATTATCATTTGGTGTGATACATTTCAAGCTTATTCAGAAGGTGCTTTGTTCAGATTAACTTAGACTACTTTGATTTTAATGCAAGGACTTGTACGTGGATTGCCACCAGCAAAGCCTACTTAAATCTATATGCACCGGTCGCTGGCATCACAAGCCATTTTGGACATCCAAGCCGTGGTATTTCTCAACTAGCGTAGGGTGAGGACTGTCACACACCTCGTTAGTCTCTTGAAATACTCCTGCACTTACGTCCCCCGGGTGGTCGAGTCCGCACCCAGGCAGCCCGTAAGCCATATTTTTGATTCCGCCTAGGCCGGCATATCCCCCCTTTGATCATGCCGCGGAATCCTATTTTCTTTACGGTCACAGCATTCACCACCCCTCGCTCGTGTCGTTTGTCCACGACCATTTCGTATTAACTTGTCTTTTTAACTTAACGGCTGTCTCTGAGCCGAAGGCTAACCCTTAGCCTCAATGCGTTATCGACCAGGTTGGCGTCCGTACAGCGCGGGTAGCGAGCCCCGATGTACGTGCCCATCAAACCTGTCGCTAACTATTCCTTTCCTTCTTATCTTTTATTCGTTCCTTCTTTTCCTTCTTTTACTTGTCCATTCATTCATTGATTCATTTTCGTATTTATCCGTTCGTTGATTCATTTATTCCCTCGTTTGTTCGTTCATTCTTTCATTTATACATTATGCAACTTCCCATGCGGGAGTCGCCTTGGCGACCCATCGGTCCCATAGTCTTTCAATGTTGCTAAACACTACTCGGAACGACTATGTTGATAGTCTTCCCGTTTCATTGTTGTAAACCATTCATTGTTTCATTGTTGACGCATAAGGGACTTGAACGTAAGCTTGTGCCTTAGCACGAGCGTGGAGCGCGGTACGAGAGTTCTCGTATTTTCTATGTTATTTTCCATATTCTATACAAGCATACAAGATGGGATTAATCCCTTAGCTAGGTGCATTGGGCCATTTATTAGCATGTACGGTGTTATCGCCTAGCGATTTCAGTGATAGTGTTCGTATTGTTATGTGTCTAGGCTAAGCAAAGACGGGTTCATCGGAGCCACCCACCTTAGCGATGTTCGCATCGGCCGAGCGATACTCCGAGCATACCTTTGAAAGTCTAAGTCTGGATTCATCTTGACGGGCCAATGTAAGCCTTGCATTGATTCTTTATCAGGTCGATGCCAACTCTTCGGGTCGATGGCTCGTTTGAGTCGTTGTACTTGCCATTTGAATCGGCATTCCGCTATGGCGGAGCGGGGCATTACATAATACACCACTCAAAACAAGTCTCATCCCCGAGACTTCCTGAGTGCAGGTCATCCTACCGTTCCCTAACTCATGTTGTGTGCGTATCTTAGACAATTCTATCGAACGGCTCTATCGTTCGATGGCATCGAACCATACTCGATACCTGTTCAAGTTTCGTGTCGCATATGTTTGGTCGATTTCATTGAATGACTTTTTATTCGTTTTAGAGTTGATGGTACTTATTCAATTATCGCATTTCTTTGACTTGGTTGCTATTTCGATGTGTCATGGGACTATAATGGTTGCACGAAGTGCGTTTACTTCTTCGAACACGAGGGTCGTAGCCTAAGGCAACTCACTCATTCGCTCACGCGCATCGCAACACCCACTTGCAGCTGCATTCGAGTTTATTATATCGCTGAGTTTGGATCGTGCACGTATCCAAGGCGTCCCCCGAATACGTACATTTCAACTAAGCTTAGCGATTAGCGAAGTCGGACAAGCTACTCGTGATAGTTTTGATTTGCCGATCGTTTTGCTAACTTCGATTTAGAACCGAACTCGTGTGCATCTCACTATCATTTATCTCGGTCATCGAGATTATCGATTTGCTTCTCAAGCGTTCTTGTCTACAAAATCAGTATGATTTCTTCTTAGCGGGGTCGACCAAGTCTGAGTAACTTCCGATCAATGATTCAATTCGTTATCCCAACTTTACTTGCGTATCATCCATTCCTATCATTTCTTTCATTTGGGGCCAATCTCATTGTCGTTCACGCACACTCCCAGTTCCCCGTCCTACTCTAAATCTTGTTGTCCCAAGTCTATCGTACATCCAGACGAAATTGTAATATCAATCGCACAGGTTAAATCACTCGGTATAGGGTCGTCCGCCTATCCGCTAGGTCAGCTCACAAGGTCATAGTTACAACTCAAGTCCGTGGCTTATCGTGCAAAGCTGCTGCACGAAGCTCGCCCCAAATCTTATGGTCAACCTATTTGTTCGTTTGTACGAGAGTTTCTACCCAAGCTCGCGTCACTCAGATTTCTAAGCATCAAGCATGATCACCTAATTCGTATCAAGACTTACGTTGTACATATTTAATTCCGTTCAATCACCAGTTCTAACCAATTCATTTATTCGATCACGAGGTTATCCAGCTCGACAATATATTGCGCCCCAATCTCACGTAAGTCCGATTATCCACAGCTGTTCATGAATCACCATGCAACGCTCCCACAGAATAATCATTCTCATCAGGGTGTAACTCTTGCTTGAGTTTAGACTAATTCGTTCTCGATACGCGAATTGGACCTACGCAATCCTCAAATTCATCCGTCACATACGCTAAGTCATTCTCGAGTCCACCTTCGCGTCAAACCACAAGTTGAAGCAATCAGATTGCCACACCATCCAAGTTCAATCACTCCCGCTGTATGAATCACCATATCAGTGCTCACGCGGAGTGATCGTCCTAGTCCGGCACAACACATATGCGAGGTTGGAGTTGCGCTCGCATAAGACAAGAATGTCAACGTTGTGGTTGTCAACGAAGCAAATTAAAGCATTCTTATTCTCATCCAAGCCATGTCAATTCGATAGTCTGACCGTCATGCGTTCCACTAGAAATCCTCGAGCCAAGTCTATCTTTTCCTCGACACATTTTTAACATCCCAAGTATAGCATCCAACGGAACAATGACATTTGTACGACCGTCATTCGTCGAGTCAGAGTACCCCCGAGTTATCGCATATCGATCTTTGATACGCCTCAATACCATCGATGATATGCGTAACCTGACGATCTTCCTTTGCAACCGATTTCGAGTCGTGCGTTGATGCTGTTGTCCGAGTTGGATATTCCACAATTTTCTCGATATTCAAGATCAAGTTTGATCGCTATTCCTCAAGCTCGTTTCAAGATCGTTGTTCAAAACTCAAGTCATATTTCATTTGAATCAATTCCAAATCGTACGCGCGATCCTTTAAGTTTCCTCGATCAAGACCTCCATTCGTTTCATCGTTCCGACTCTCTATTCGATCGTTTCGTAATTCGTACTACGCATTCACAATTCGTCCGAACAATATCTCGTTTGGGACTATTGAAGTCAAAACCAACTAAGCGTTACTCGTTCTAAGGCTTTGCGCGATATCATCGCTTGCCGACATGCTCGTTCTATCCGTAAATCCTTTAGTCTCGCTCGAACAATTTCTATAACGTCCATACACCACTCAGGGTTCGAGCCACTCGACTAATCGTCGACACTCATTCTTATTCTTTTCCGAAGCTATCACATACACCACTCGGGTTCAAGTCATTCTATGAATCCTCAAAAGATCATTCGATTCCCGATCGATATGTTCACTCGTGCGTTCGCCCACTCCTCACCGTCTAAGTCAATCTTTCGTGCACGCATAAGCGTGAACTTGATAGCGTTCCTATCGATATACACTCTAAGTGTACCTGCATTCCCAACCGAGCGGTACTTGATATCGCTCGCAACTCGATTGCACCAAAAAGTCGAGGTGCGCAACACGCGGACTAAGTTGTGCCGCATAACCATCCCGTGCAGGCTATATTCAAGTTTACATGCTCACTTGCTAATGTCGACGTAGGACTATTTGGGCATGCACGCGACTTGCTAACTTAGCATGTGTTCTCCATCGAGTCATGTTTAACATCGTTCGGCACAAAGGTCGTCGCCTATCGATCCCGTTCAACTGAGTACTTGTACGAGCTTTTGAAAATATTAGACTTATTGTATGGAACATACCAAGGCACAACGAGAGAGAGCGCACACTTCTTTTGTTTCCAACCGAGCTTTCAAAACTGAGAAAATCGAAATAAAGTCCAAGGACGTGAAGCCGTGCTCTGATACCAATCTGTCACGCTCTGCTCCTGCAGGAGCGATCGTCCTCGCTAAGGCGTGATGCCGCACGGGCCTAGGTTGCGCCCGTGCAAGGCTAAGTCCAAGAAACGGCCGATTTGAGCTAGGCCACAGAGTCGCACAAAGTGTCCCCATTTGCAGCGGAAAGTAAATGAACACAAGTGGAAGCGAATTCAAACTCTTTATTGATTTTCAAGAAGTTTACAAGCGGCGCTAGGCCGATATTACAAATCGCTCAAGCTCTCTCTCTCTCTGAAACATAAAAGGCGTGCCAAGTGGCTTACAAGATGGAATGATTCATGGTAATGTTCTGATACATTATGTCCTGTATAGGGTGCTTCAGCTTCTTGCAACGTTCCAAGGCCTCAGAGTTGGCTCCGCGCCTTAGCACGTTCGATGGAAGCTCCGCACCCGCCGGCGTTTCCAGCTTTCTGCAAGCAGACTGTGGGGTTATCAGTACATTGTTATGCACTGGTGGGGAAGCTAGCTCGCCCACAATGCTATCATTACCAAACACGTTCTATTTACTTTTGTGCACCGCCTATCATTCATTGTCTTTCTAATCTTGCCTTAGGATCAGTTTATGGCATATTTCATAGCCTATCTCGTGTTGCCGAATGCAAGTGTCGTATGGAAATACATGCATGACTTACCCATACTTACCGTCCGGCCTTCCCTATCCAAGTAAACCAAGTTAGTCAACAATGCATATGGAACAACATAATGTGATTCTTGGAAACATTCAATATCAAGGGCGTGTCCCTGCCTCAGTTACTAGCGCGTCGTAGGCGTATTTTCTAACTCATTGTACGAAGTATTCAATATCATTTGGTGTGATACATTTAAAGCTTATTCATAAGGTGCTTTGTTCAGATTAACTTAGACTACTTTGATTTCAATGCAAGGACTTGCACGTGGATTGCCACCAGCAAAGCCCACTTAAATCTATATGTACCGGTCGCTGGCATCACAAGCCATTTTGGACATCCAAGCCGTGGTATTTCTCAACTAGCGTAGGGTGAGGACTGGCACACACCCCGTTAGTCTCTTGAAATACTCCTGCACTTACGTCCCCCGGGTGGCCGAGTCCGCACCCAGGCAGCCCGTAAGCCATATTTTTTATTCCGCCTAGGCCGACATATCCCCCCTTTGATCATGCCGCGGAATCCCTTTTTCTTTACGATCACAGCATTCGCCACCCCTCGCTCGTACCGTTTGTCCACGACCATTTCGTATTAACTTGTCTTTTTAACTTAACGGCTGTCTCTGAGCCGTAGGCTAACCCTTAGCCTCAATGCGTTATCGACCAGGTTGGCGTCCGTGCAGCGCGGGTAGCGAGCCCCGATGCACGTGCCCGTCACACCTGTCGCTAAACATTTCTTTCCTTCTTATCTTTTATTTATTCCTTCTTTTCCTTCTTTTACTTGTCCATTCATTCATTGATTCATTTTCGTATTCATCCGTTCGTTGATTTATTTATTCCCTCGTTTATTCGTTCATTCTTTCATTTATACATTATGCAACTTCCCGTACGGGAGTCGCCTTAGCGACCCATCGGTCCCATAGTCTTTCAATGTTGCTAAGCACTACTCGGAACGACTATGTTGATAGTCTTCCTGTTTCATTGTTGTAAACTATTCATTGTTTCATTGTTGACGCATAAGGGACTTGAACGTAAGCTTGTGCCTTAGCACGAGCGTGGAGCGCGGTGCGAGAGTTCTCGTATTTTCTATGTTCTTTTCCATATTATATACAAGCATACAAGATGGGATTAATCCCTTAGCTAGGTGCGTTGGGCCATTTATTAGCATGCACGGTGTTATCGCCTAGCGATTTCAGTGATAGTGTCCGTATTGTTATGTGTCTAGGCTAAGGACAGACGGGTTCATCGGAGCCACCCACCTTAGCGATGTTCGCATCGGTCGAGCGATACTCCGAGCGCGCCTTTGAAAGTCTAAGTCTGGATTCATCTTGACGGGCCAATGTAAGCCTTCCAACGATTCTTCATCAGGTCGATGCCAACTCTTCGGGTCGACGGCTCGTTTGAGTCGTTGTACTTGCCGTTTGAATCGGCATTCCGCTAAGGCGGAGCGGGGCATTACATCCTCCCACCTCTATCAGAAACAAACTTCCTTCCAAATCTACCAGAAGTTCATTGAGGTGGTGATCTTGTGGATGCAGTGGAGGAAGGGACATCTTTCTGAATTTCTCGTCATTCGTATCAAATGCTACTACACAATCCCAATTGTCTTCGGATAGAAAATAAACAGTCTCATGCAGCATAGAGATATGTGATTTCCAGAGAGGCATACCAGAAGGGCCATTCACAGGTCTCCAACCTCCTCTATTCGATCCGCAGTCGACACTGAACACTTCATATCCAACATTGTATACTATATTTTCATAATCATAATCATAATCATAATCTGTGTCGTCGTCAGTTTCATACCGTCGCAGCAATCTATACTCTCCTGTTGAAGCGTGGAAGTAGAAGGCAATAATTAAGTCGTCGTCGACATCTTTACCCAAATTTCGAGGAACATTAAGCCACTCCTTGGTCAATGGGTTACATACAATGTAACCAGGCCTCCTCTTACGATGCCCCGCAAAATCAAAGCTCAACAGCCCATCGCAGGAAGCTGACAAGCTAAGCTTAGAAATTCCGCCAGCATACTCCATTAGCTTCATTGGAAGATTTAGAGCCTCTATCTCTACTATTGCTCTCCGTTGGCTTTTTTTGGCGTTCTCGTTAAGGCTAACGTACAAATCGTCGAGACTAACATTGTACAAAGCGGACTTACCTTGGGAATCGATGGACTCCAACACGATTCTTTTGCGGGCTTGACCTGCATGGCTGAGGATGAAACGTGGACTCTTTGTCAATGAGTACCAAGATTTACACACCAATCGAACAATAGGAATGGATCTCGCAGGAAGCCATACGAAGATCTGCGAGGCGAGGACATTGTCAGGAATACTACTAATGCCATTGCTCTGTGTCTGTCTCTTTGCTTTGTCAGAAATACTACTAATGCCATTGCTCTGTCTCTTTGTTGGTCTTTCGGGATTGCTTGATTTTCCGACTCTCTTCATAATACTCTTTGTCGTATCTGTCAATGGTTGGGAGAAATCAATCAATCAATTAAAGTATATAAAGCAAAGCGAGGATATGCGTATCTTTTATACAAAATTAATGAAAATATCCTGTCTATAGTTGTAATCATATTTCACATAGATAATGGATTATGATTAGATTAAATATAGTTGTAACTTTAAGATTTAATTGATGTAAATTATATTTAATTTAGATCAAAATTCACTAGATTGCGTATGATCATTTAATTTTATTAATTAGAACATATTTGAATTGTCTTTAACATGATTCGTTTTAAAGTATGCATCGTATTAAGATAAGAATAGGATGTAAATTTTATATTACATATTTATTTAAATAATGAATGGTAAATTTGAGTTAAATTTAAATTCGTGATTTAGGTTACTTAAATCTTTCTTATACCGAGTCAATTTCATGATTCGTTTACTCTAAGAAACAATATCCAAAAAAAAGATTGTATTTATATTTTGAAGTAGTTGTACCGAGTCAAAATCAGCAAATTAGTTTTCTAAACCTGTATGATCAGATTATATATATTCAATCCATGTCAATATCAGTGTTTAAATTGAGGAAAGCCAATTTCAACTCATTAGTAAACCTGAGAATATAAACATACATCTATATATAAACCCTGTGAATCTAGCATATCTATATCTATAGATATATGCATGTCTATATTTATAGATATATATTCTGATCAGGATTCTCACATCCATACAAATCTACAGTTTCCTTATTCAAATGCATTGATCAAATATAGAATTTTAGTATTAGATTTGGTGCAAATCGATGATAACCAATTCCATACTTCATTACAAAGGTAACATATAGAAAAAGTTGAAGGTTAGATATATTGGCAATTAAAACATGTTGAAATACTATATACGTGCACATTCATAAAAATGTATGAAAGTTCGTGGACTTTGTTGTAGCTAAAATTTCACCATTGAAACTGTACTCCAATCAACTTGAGATACTTTGAGCTTCTTGACATACTTCGAGCTTTAATAAAGCAATTATATGAGAGAATTATAAAGTATACCCATGACCAACTCCCACTTGTACTGTGCATCATGCGCACTAGACAATATATTTGATTAATGCATCCTAATTTTTAGTACTACTGTCAGCTTCAAAGATTTCTAGACTTTTTTTGGGTTTCTTATAGAACATTAATCACTAGAACTCTAATGCAAACAATAAAGTCTTGAATTAATTCTATAACAGAAGTTATTTGGAAGAATACAATTAATGTGTAAGATTAAGTTAAGAGACCAAGATACCTCATTATCACTCCTTGAAAGAATTACAAGATACAAGGCTTTCTAGGCACCCAAATCTTCGAAATTTGCCTCGCTTCTTCAAAGACTTATAACTATCTCATGGAGTACCTCCCTTTGCGGGTTTGTGGAGACTCACAATGCTACCAAATTTTATTTCAAGGATTACATAAAGAGAGATCATCATTGTGAGATATTCTAACCGATCTCACCATTTTAAAGGAGGGAGTTGCTCATGTGGAGACTACTGGTAGTTGCTCTGAAGGTATGTTCCTTTGTGACCCAAGTTCATTAAACTTCACTGAAATTGTGGTACGATATTGGTGGGATAATGTTAGATGGACTCATAGAGCATAGAGCACTCTTACCTCCATTGAGATGAGATATATGATTTTGTATGCCTTTATAACTCGAGTTCATCCAAGTATCACATAAATTAGTTGCATGTTCTCCTGTCTCGATGTGTCCTTACTGTAGCGCCCCGCTTTTGATAGGCGACGGAACTTCATAATATGCTAGCGCCGAGTCAGATCGGCCGGGAACTTAGATGGCCATCTGACTCGATCGCTAAGCTTGGTAAACGATAACGCCTTGCGGCATCGATTCAATTCGATTTGGACGGAAGATACGAGACTCGATCCAACTAATGAAACGACTTCTATTGGAACAAGTCCTAGATGCAGCGGCTGCGTCTCGGCGTGCGAGCTCTCTATAAGAGTCCCTTCGACGGGACCGGACCGCTGTATGGTTTTCTTGGAGCTTTGCCGCTGGGCTTGATTGAAGTGCTTTCGCGTCGTTTTCAAGGATGCAATTACAATTTCGATGCAAGGGGGAAAGAAGGAAATCTAACAAAGTGTTGATGCATTGCAGGAGCTCGCGTAACTAAGGATTGACGTTGCGTAGCACTTCGATGACCTGCACGAAGCCAAGTAATCGGTGGGTGATTCGGCCTTCTTTTCTATTATGTCCCGCAAACTTATTCCTTGCTTCGAATCCATTCAAATCGAACGATGCCAAGTTAATTGCATGCCAATCCACTAAGTCAAGAACTCGGGAAAAACGTATCGATTTACAAATACAAGTTTTTCACATAAACCAGAAAGTTTAAGGTTTACGGAAAAAGATAGACTATTTCAAGTGCTGCAAAATATTATGAAACGTCGATCGTGGGTTATGATGCCTCGGACAATTTGGTGCCTACGGGACGCTAAATCGGAGTACGGCTTGGGGAAAATGAAACGTTGCATGAGTTGGGGGAAATGATAATGTCGTTCAATACTGTCCGCGCTATACAAAACTAGTTGCATATATAAACTGTTCACGCATTGGCATGGTCATGGACAGCTTGTGCACAAGTTGATATTTTCCTCGAATCGATATCCGGAGCATCGGAATCGACTCGACCTAGGGGGAAGGATTAATTGTGCTTCGGCACTGATGCATTTCGAACCGTCAGTCAGGCTTGCTAGACTGAGCGGGCCGAAATGCCATTAAGATAGTCCCATGTGATGTGTAACATCAATGACCGCATATAAGATAGTAGCATGCTTACCTATTGTCTTATGCAGGGTAAATATTATCTCTGTTTTCATGCAGGGACGAGCACGGTCGTGGTAAGAAATATGACAAACTGCTATGTTAAACTGTATGCTTTATTACGCAAAGATGGCTATCGAATATGAACTGAATTCATTTAGTTCTAATAGAAAGACAACTCTAAAGCATGTCTACCCTAACAATCAGAGTCGGTTTAGATGAGTGGGTTCGTCTCGTCCACTTAGCAAGTGTGCTAATCCCATTCCCCCAATTTCCCCAAGTGCGACGGGTGCGCCCAACTAAACTGGAGCTGAAGTACGGAGAGGCGTTTTGAAGCTCTTCCTATGCAGAAGTATTTTGAAGCCAATTCAAGTCGATGGCTTTGTATAAAGGGGCGAATGTATGGGACGACAAGCGTTAGTTCAGGCAACTTGTCGAATGTATCTTCTTTCTGTTTTCAATTAATGTAGCCGTAACGGCATCCAATGTAAATTACGACTTGCACTTCGTTGCTAGCTATGAATGAAAAGCATTTCTATCTTCCTATACTGCGTCTTATATTCTGATGTGAATTGTGAAGTTTCGACTTGGCGTATTAATATCAAAATCAAAAGATAACCATTTGAGAACTTATTATCTTGCCTTGCACGAGCGCAACTCCAGGCTCGTACGGCATCACGCCTTAGCGAGGACGATCGAATCAGCAAAGTAACACCGGGGACGAACGGTTTGTCGACTCGGGGCGTGACAAATTGGTATCAGAGCTCAGTTATGTTTCCTCGGATTTTCGAAAGATGTTTTATTGTTGGAATGTCCGTTGCGATGGCTCGATTTAATTGCTTGTCGACATGCTGCGTGAAATAAAAGTTCAATACAGGTAAGCCCTTAGATATTTTTGAAAAATACTAACGGGTTTGCTCTGTTTTGTAGGAATGACTAAGAAAAGAAATAATCCTGCCATGACTCAAACTGTAGATAGTACGTCGAGCACAAAAAGCATTGGGCCTAACGAGACGACTATGGAGAAGATGCTACAGTTGATGGAAATGCAGCAGCAGCAGCTACAGATACAATTCAAAGCGCAATTTGATGTGCAACAAAAACAGATGAATGCCCTGACTCAGATAGTGAGCAGAATAGCGGGCAACACCAAGACGACGGACGAAGGGCCCGAGGAAAAGCAAGGCGACCAAGAAAAAAATGAGGAAGAAGAGACTCAACCGCAAATGATAGATTCTTCTTCCTTGTTCAAGGCAAAGGAGTTTCGCAAGATGAATCCACCAAAGTTCAACGGTCGAGCGGAGCCTGATGTGATCGTGGGATGGCTCGCGAAGATGGAGGACCTGTTTAATCTGCTTAGCATTGAAGGGTCCCAGCGGGTAACTTGTGCGGCGTTACAGCTGCAACTGAGGGCGTACGACTGGTGGGCCACTAAAAAGCAGGAAATCTATGAAGCCGATACAGACGCCACGATTTCGTGGAAAATATTCAAGCAAGCCTTCCTCGAACAGTACGTTCCTCGCGCCGTCCGTCAACAAAAAGAAGACGAGTTCATGACACTGCGACAGGGAAATATGTCTGTCGACGATTATGATTCGAACTTCTCAAAGCTGGCAAAGTTTGCCGGCACCTTCCTGCCCAACAAGGAAGCCTGGTGTGAACGCTTCCAACAAGGCCTAAATGAGGAACTGCGAAGGGACGTCATGAATCAAAGGTGCCGAACATATCGTGAATCCTATAATGTCGCTCTTGATAGTGAGCGCATCTTTGGCCGTATGTCAAGTAGACGCATCCGTAACCACTTCAACAAGCGTCCTAACGACGCCGGGGGATCGGGAATATCTAAACGTCCGAACACATTTGATAACCGTAGCAATAGCGGACCACATTGCAGTAGATGCGATAGGCGTGGGCACCGAACCACCGATTGCTTGACGAGAGCCTGCTTCAAATATGGCGAGGTAGGCCACATAGCAACGTATTGCCCGCAGAAAGTTCAGAATCAATATAACCCCCCAAGGAACATTCCGAATCCGTATAAAGCGCCGACACTGCAAAACGCAAATGCGGTGCCCGTCAACCAACAGAATCAACGCCACGGAGCTCAAGGCCGAGTTTATGCCTTAACTCGGGACAAGGCGTACGCGTCCGATACGGTTGTAACAGGTATATTACTCTACAAAAATATACCTGCTCGAGTATTATTCGATTCGGGTGCGACACATAGCTTTATATCTACTGATTATGCGGAAGAAAATAAAATCACCATGCAATCACTAGATATGAACATTAGCGTTAGCACTCCATCGGGAGTCGATATGCCTGCAAACTTTATTTGTAGGAACGGCCACATTTGCATCGGGGGAAGATATCTATCCTTGGATGCCGTCGTGCTAGACATCAAAGATTACGACATAATCCTGGGCATGGATTGGTTGGGCGCTTGTCGTACAACGATCGAGTGCGTAGAGAAGAGATTGGTGTTTCGTCTTCCTGGCGAGACAGAGTTCTCATATTCGTGCGGTACGGCCTCGAAGACGGCGATGATGGTATCGGCAATCTCGGCAAGGCGTATGCTGCGTTCTGGCTGCGCGGGATACTTGGCATCTGTTTGAGACACGCGGACGGATAATACAAACACAATGCAGACCGATGTTGTGGCAGAATTTCCCGACGTTTTTCCTGACGAGATGCCTGGGATGCCGTCGGATCGAGAAATTGAATTCAGCATCGACACCTTTCCGAATACACGGCCGATATCAAAGGTGCCTTACCGAATGGCTCCAGCAGAACTGAAGGAGCTGAAGGTACAATTACAAGAGTTGCTAGACCGCGGATTTATTTGCCCTAGCGTCTCTCCGTAGGGAGCTTTCGTATTGTTCGTGAAGAAGAAGGATGGGTCGTTGCGGCTATGCATCGACTATCGGGAACTCAACAAGGCGACCGTGCGAAACAAGTATCCTTTACCGCGAATTGACGACTTGTTTGACCAACTGCAAGGCGCGTCAGTATTTTCAAAAATTGATCTTCGCTCAGGCTATCATCAATTGAAGATCAAGTCCGACGACGTATCGAAGTCCGCCTTCCGCACTCGATATGGTCATTACGAATTCCTCGTCATGCCGTTCGGTTTGACGAATGCCCCGGCCGCTTTTATGGATCTGATGAACCGAGTCTTTCGACCTCAAATAGATAAATTTGTAGTCGTATTCATCGACGATATCCTTGTCTACTCAAAGAATCGGGAAGAGCACGCGGAACATTTGAAGACGGTACTGCAGATTCTGCGTGAAAACAAACTATACGCCAAGCAGAGTAAATGCGAGTTCTGGATGAGTAGCGTGACATTTCTCGGGCACGTAATATCTGCCGAAGGTGTCGCGGTGGACCCAAAGAAGATTGATGCGGTGGTGGATTGGAAACGACCTGCCTCGGCTAGCGACATTCGGAGTTTCCTTGGCTTAGCGGGCTACTACCGTAGGTTCGTGCGAAACTTTTCAAAACTAGCGTCGCCTCTGACTCGCCTCACCCAGAAGGGAGTAGTATTCGATTGGAGCGACGATTGTGAATCCAGCTTTCAAGAGTTGAAGCAACGGCTCGTCTCAGCTCTAATTCTTGCACTTCCAGACGGTCCAGAAGGCTTTCAGATATTCAGCGATACGTCGGGAACTGGCCTCGGGTGCGTACTCATGCAGAGAGACAAAGTTATCTCCTACGCTTTACGGCAGTTGAAGCAGCACGAGAAAAACTACCCGACGTACGACCTAGAATTGACGGCGATCGTCTTTGCGTTGAAGTTATGGCGGCACTATCTCTATGGTGTGGCATGCAGAATCTATACAGATCATAAAAGCCTGAAGTACTTGTTTACGCAACGAGAACTCAACCTACGACAGCGACGATGGCTCGAACTCATAAAGGATTACGAGCTAACGATCGAGTATACGTCGGGCAAGGGAAACGTGGTGGCCAACGCACTTAGCAGAATGTTTATGGGAACACTGGCCATAAACAAGGAGATACGGCAGGACCTTGAAGCGATGGGTATCGAACTCGGAATTGAGTATCGACTCCTGCACCTAGCTCAGCTGAAGTTAGGATCGAGCCTGCTTGGCAAGATAAAGACCGCACAGGAAGACGACTCGTTCCTGAAGAAAATGTGCGAGCTGATTTCAACGGGAAGGACGACTGACTTTGCGGAAGACGGAGACGGGACGATGCGACTAAAGGGAAGGCTCTGCGTCCCTGAAACTGCCGAACTCAGAAAAGAAATTCTGACGGAGGCGCATTATGCGAAATACTTGTTACATCTTGGAGGCACCAAGATGTACAAGGACTTGCGCACAAACTTTTGGTGGCACGGCATGAAGAAAGACGTGGCTACGTTCGTATCGCAATGCATGGCATGTCAGCAAGTGAAGGCGGAACACCAAAGGCCAGGCGGCGAGCTGCAGAACATGCCATTCCCGAGTGGAAGTGGGACAATATCTCGATGGATTTTATTATGTGATTTCCGAAGACGCCGCGGAGGATTGACGTGATTTGGGTCATTGTTGATAGATTGACCAAGTCGGCTCACTTCATCGCAATTAAAGTAGGATGGAGCGTCGATCGGTTAGCGCAAATCTACGTCGATGAGATTGTTCGACTGCACGGGGTACCGATCTCAATAATTTCGGACAGAGACGGGCGATTCCTATCGCATTTCTGGACGAGCCTCCAAGCAGCGATGGGGACCAAACTGAACTTTAGTTCGGCGTACCATCCCCAAACAGACGGTCAGACGGAGAGGGTCAATCAGATCTTAGAAGATATGTTGCGTTTGTGTGCGATCGACCTAAAGACTAGTTGGGATACGCATTTGCCGCTTGCGAAGTTTACGTATAACAACAGTTATCAGTCAAGCATTCAGATGGCTCCATACGAAGCGCTCTACGGGAGGAAGTGCTGTTCGCCGATATGCTGGGATGAAGTCGGAGAGCGACAAGTGCTTGGACCGGAACTGGTGGAACAGGCCATCGAAAAAGTCCGCTTGATTCGAGATAGACTCCGCATCGCGCAAAGTCGACAAAAGAGCTACGCAGATCTTCGTCGACGATCGCTAGAGTTCTTGGTCGGAGACCATGTGTTTCTGAAAGTAACGCCCATGCGCGGTGTGATGCGGTTCGGCGTTAAAGGCAAGTTGAGCCCGAGATTTGTAGGCCCCTTTGAGATCATTGAGCGAGTTGCGATGGTTGCTTATCGAATCGTACTACCTCCTGCCTTAGCTGATGTGCACGATATTTTCCATGTTTCACAACTTTGAAAATACGTGCACGATCCAAGTCATGTGGTTAGCTTCGATCAGTTGGAGCTACGTACTGACTTGTCTTACTCGGAGGAGCCTATTCAAATTTTGGACCGCAAGGAAAAGGTGCTACGAAATTGGTCGATGTCCTTGGTCCGCGTGCTTTGGCGGAACCATACAGTCGAGGAGTCGACGTGGGAGATGGAGGCAGAGATGAAAGAGAAGTACCCTGCATTGTTCGTCTAAATTAAGGTCCGACCCTTGTTCTTAAGTTTCGGGATGAAACTTTTTCTTAGTGGTATATTATGTAGTGCCCCGCTTTAGATAGGCGACGGAACTTCATAATATGCTAGCGCCGAGTCAGATCGGCCGGGAACTTAGATGGCCATCTGACTCGATCGCTAAGCTTGGTAAACGATAATGCCTTGCGGCCTTGATTCAATTCGATTTGGACGAAAGATACGAGAATCGATCCAACTAATGGAACGACTTCTGTTGGAACAAGTCCTAGATGCAGCGGGATGCGTCTCGGCGCACGAGCTCTCTATAAGAGTCCCTTCGACGGGACCGGACCGTTGTATGGTTTTCTTGGAGCTTTGCCGCTGGGCTTGATTGAAGTACTTTCGCATCATTTTCAAGGATGCAATTACAATTTCGATGCAAGGGGGAAAGAAGGAAATCTAACAAAGTGTTGATGCATTGCAGGAGCTCGCGTAACTAAGGATTGACGTTGCGTAGCGCTTCGACGACCTGCACGAAGCCAAGTAATCGGTGGGTGATTCGGCCTTCTTTTCTATTCTGTCCCGCAAACTTATTCCTTGCTTCGAATCCATTCAAATCGAACGATGCCAAGTTAATTGCATGCCAATCCACTAAGTCAAGAACTCGAAAAAAACGTATCGATTTACAAATACAAGTTTTTCACATAAACCAGAAAGTTTAAGGTTTACGGAAAAAGATAGACTATTTCAAGTGCTACAAAATATTATGAAACGTCGATCGTGGGTTATGATGCCTCGGACAATTTGGTGCCTACGGGACGCTAAATCGGAGTACGGCTTGGGGAAAATGAAACGTTGTATGAGTTGGGGGAAATGATAATGTCGTTCAATATTGTCCGCGCTATACAAAACTGGTTGCATATATAAACTGTTCACGCATTGGCATGGTCATGGACAGCTTGTGCACAAGTTGATATTTTCCTCGAATCGATATCCGGGGCATCGGAATCGACTCGACCTAGGAGGAAGGATTAATCGTGCTTCGGTACTGATGCATTTTGGACCGTCAGTCAGGCTTGCAACCTAGACTGAGCGGGCCAAAATGCCATTGAGATAGTCCCATGTGATGTGTAACATCAATGACCGCATATAAGATAGTAGCATGGTTACCTATTGTCTTATGCAGGGTAAATATTATCTCTGTTTTCATGCAGGGACGAGCACGGCCGTGGTAAGAAATATGACAAACTGCTATGTTAAACTGTATGCTTTATTACGCAAAGATGGCTATCGAATATGAACTGAATTCATTTAGTTCTAATAGAAAGACAACTCTAAAGCATGCCTACCCTAACAATCAGAGTCGGTTTAGACGAGTGGGTTCGTCTCGTCCACTTAGCAAGTGTGCTAATCCCATTCCCCCAATTTCCCCAGGTGCGACGGGCGCGCCCAACTAAACTGGAGTTGAAGTACGGAGAGGCATTTTGAAGCTCTTCCTATGCAGAAGTATTTTGAAGCCAATTTAAGTCGACGGCTTTGTATAAAGGGGCGAATGTATGGGACGGCAAGCGTTAGTTCAGGCAACTTGTCGAATGTATCTTCTTTCTGTTTTCAATCAATGTAGCCGCAACGGCATCCAATGTAAATTACGACTTGCACTTCATTGCAAGCTATGAATGAAAAGCATTTCTATCTTCCTATACTGCGTCTTATATTCTGATGTGAATTGTGAAGTTTCGACTTGGCGTATTAATTTCAAAATCAAAAGATAACCATTTGAGAACTTGTCATCTTGCCTTGCACGAGCGCAACTCCAGGCTCGTGTGGTATCACGCCTTAGCAAGGACGATCGAATCGGCAAAGTAACACCGGGGACGAACGGTTTGTCGACTCGGGGCGAGACACTTACCCCTCATGGACATGTTGAGAAGGCTATTATGAGATCATGAAAAATATGCCAATCATACCATACGCTAACGTCTAAGGTGCTCTTCTTGGGGTTTGTACAGTTCATGGGAACACAAAATGGTAAAAATTAGCTTCTAGACACCCATTTGGAATTGATCCTTAAAATGTTTGCCTAATATGTAAATAGTCTAGCGAGAGAATTGATGAAAACCCTTTGGTGGACTTCAACAGAGGTGAACAAGAATCCATTTTAAAGGGACCCAACTTCACCATTTATACTATAAGAAGTTACATAGAAGGAGAGCCATGTCATGAGCAAATATGAAGAACCTCGGCTATGTTCCTAAGTTAGCTTTGTGCTCCGGGATATGGAGAAGGTTGAAATTGAGAAGGGACATATCCTAAATAATCACACCCACAGCGGAAGTTTTGATATAGCATTTTATATTAGTACATTTCTGTTGGTATATTTAGTATAGAAATATGTTATATTTAGTATGAAAATATGTTATATTTAATATAAGAATATCCTGAGGACATATTTGGGATGCCAGAATATGCCACAGGATATTCCATTATGTAAAGGCTATATAAAGCCTATGAGACAATCAATGAAATCATCTCATCAATCAATTACAACATGGTATCAGAGCTACATTTCCACAAATCCTAGCCGCCACCAAACCCTAACCTTTCCCTCCTCCCTCTCTCTCCCCGCCACCAAAACCCTAACCCGAAGCATTTCTCCTTTTCCCCCGCGGTCGCAGCAGTCCCCCCCTTTTCCTGCGGTCGCAGCAGTCCCCCCTAATCAAATCAAAAACAATTCAAAGATGATCTAATTAGAAAAATCAAATGATCAAACGTAATCTAGTTTCAATCTAAATTAAGTATGATTTAAATTAATCAAATTTAAAAATTACAACTACATTTAATCAAATTATAATCCATATACGGAATATAATTATAACTATAGATAGGATACTTCCATCAGTTTTGCATAAAAGATGTATATTTATTCCCCCCCTGTCTTCTACACTTCAATTAATTTATTGATACACGGTTCCAACAAGAGAGATGAAGAGGGTCAGTAATGGCATTAGTAGTATTCCTGATCACGAAGCAAAGAGATAAAGAAGCAATGGCATTAGTAGTAGTATTCCTCCTCGCCTCGTTGAACTTCATAAGGCTTCCGACGATGTCCGTACTTGCTGTTCGGTTGGTGTGTAGATCTTGGTATTCGTTGACGAAGAGTCCATGTTTCATCCTCAGTCATGCCCGTCGAGCCCGTAAAAATATCACCGATGATGACAAGAACACTCTGTACTATGTAAGCCTTAATGAGAGCGTCGAAAGACCCCAACCGCAAGGAGAAGAGTGGTGGTAGAGGGAGAGACTCTACTCCAAGAAAGTTGAAGGAGGGCTATAATGGCAGAGATTTTCAGCTTCACTTGGTAGCTTCCTGTGATGGGCTGTTATGCTTTGAATTTGTATGCTTTGAATTTGAGGGACAGAGCCAAAGGTGGAGGATATGTACCGTTGTGGTCAACCCAATGACCAAGGACTGGCTTAATGTTCCTCGAAATTTGCATAATGGTGGCCGAGCCTTTATAATTGCCTTGTACTTCCACTCTTCAACAAGAGAGTACAGATTGTTGCAACAATACTACGAAGACGACAATGTTGGATATGAAGTGTTCAGTATCAGAGGATCAAATAGAGTTTGCAGACCTATTCATGCCCCATCTGGTATCTCCTCGTTGCTCCATAGATCACATATCTCTATGCATGGAAGTATTCATATTTTGTCTCCAAAACATGAATGTATACTAGCATTCGACACGAATAGTGAGACGTTCAGAAAAATGTCCCTCTCTTCTCGAATGCATCTACAAGCTCACCATAGTAATCTGATAGAGATGGGAGGAAGTTTGGGTTTGTGGCAAACAAGTAAAAATTGGAACGAGATGGACATATGGTATTTAAAAGACTACACCAAAGAGGAGGAATGGGTCAAACAGTACACAGTTTCATTACTGGAGATAAGTAAATACAAATTGTATCCTCTAGCCATTTGGGAGGATGGAAAGGAGCTTCTTCTAAACTTAGCTCAGGGTCGCGGTTTTGTTCTCTATAACTTGGAGTCGAAGACTTCCGAGACGAAAGAGAATAACAAGTTGACTTATATGCGGAGTTGGGTGCCTCACGTAGAAACCCTTATATCTTATCCTCTGAAGAAACCTCGTGTCTTGTAATTCTTCATGAAGGTGCCTCTGTTAACTTATAATTATTCTGGCTCCAAGTATCTCAAGTTACATCTTAGGAACTTCATCTTGATTTAATTTGAACACTTTTTTTTTAGACTTGTGTGCCTTATTTTATTTTGGTGAATTGAAGTGACAAGGAACTGAGCATTTTCAACTAATAGGCCTCTGAGTTGTTGCATGTTGCTTCTATGACTGTTTGCAAATCAATTGCTGCACCAATGGCTGCAAAGCCATCTTATCCACATGGAGTGCTGAGTTATTTTTCTGATGTTAAACTATATAAAAATCTAGTTAGTGCCTTACTGAACTTAGCTAGAAATACTCGATCCAAATCAATTGGAGTATTTCTATTATATATAGGAATACCCAATCCGACTCCGGAGGTATTTTTTACATAGGTTGGGAACCCCGCCCACTCCAACAGATAACCGTCATGATATCGGGAATTAGGAAAATGCTAGTCCTCAAGAGGTTCGACATGTAGCAACTTTGTGTGTCGATTAAGAGGTTGGACGATAATGGTTGTTGTAGAATGTTTGGAGACAAGGGCTGGATGGTTACGAAAGGTTCCCAACCCCTATAGCTTTCGGTGTTACGTATTGTGAAATGTACAAGCTCAAGCCGTTGAATTGTACAAGCAAGTTGTAGGCATAGGATGAGGCCGATAATTCTTATGGTGTGCAAATGTTGCAAGTAGCATGGTATTAGGCATTGGTTCCCTATAAATGGTGTTGCCACAACATATATTACATGGCATTTCTATTTGCAGCAAACTCAAACCTCAAACTTCAGAAGATCCGCACAGCCATTACCAGTAGACATTAACTACACATATCATACTAAATTCTAAAATCACTAATACAAGTTTCCACAAATATGTTCCAGGAATAAAATGTGGTATTTGAAATGTAAATGCAGGAGAATGAGTCAGAATTTTCAAAAGCAGACTGAAACTAAATTCAAGTGAGCAAAGGCTTGAAGATTAGTTAACACACAAAGCCAGTACTTCTATTATTTGCTGAACACAAGAAATGTTGAGATTGATTGATGATTTTCATAGATAATCTCATAGTCTTTATATAGCTTTTACATGATAGAATATCCAATAGAATATCCTGTGGCATATTCTGGCATTCCAAATATGTCATCAGGATATTCTCAGACTAAATATAACATATTCCAGGATATTCTCATACTAAATATAACATATTCTCATACTAAATATATCAACACTCCCCCTCAAGATGGACGAAAGATATTCACTAAGTCCATCTTGTCACATCCTCTCATCATGCTGATAGAGTTAAGCCCCTTGGTCAATCCGTCTGCTGCCAGATATTTGGTTGGAACATAGCTCAGCTCTAGTAGTCCACCATCCAGCTTTTCTTTGATGAAGAATCTGTGAATCTCGATATGCTTGGTCCTGTCTTGTTGTACTGGATTGTTGGCAATACTAATAGCTGACTGGTTGTCACAACATAGCTTCATCTTGGCTCCCTGGTCCAGCTTCAGCTCCATCAGCATATTCTTCAACCACAATAGCTCTGTGACTCCCAAGGCCATAGCTCTGTACTCTGCTTCAGCTGTTGATCTGGCAACCACTGACTGCTTCTTACTCCTCCAAGAGACCAAGTTGCCTCTCACAAATATGCAGTATCCCGATGTAGATCTCTTGTCGTCAGCACAGCTAGTCCAGTCAGAATCACAATAGCTCTCGATGCTCACATGATTATTTCTTCTGAAAAATTGTCCCTTCCCGGGGGCTCCCTTCAAGTACCTCAGAATCTGGTATACTACGTCCATATGACCCTTCCGGGGTCATGCATATAGCTGCTCACTACACTGACCGCAAAGCTGATATCAGGTCAAGTGTGGCTCAAGTAGATCAACTTGCCCACCATTCTCTGATATCTATCCCGGTCAACTGGTTCTCCAGCTTCAGCATCCAGTTTGAACTTCTGGTCTATCGGTGTCGTAGCTGGTTTGCATCCCATCATCCCTGTTTTCGTAAGCAGGTCCAGTGCATACTTCCTCTGAGAAAGAATAATTCCCTCTGTATCTCGAGCAATCTCAATCCCGAGGAAGTATCGAAGAGGGCCAAGATCCTTCACCTCGAACTTCTTGCCAAGCTTTCCTTTGAGTTGGGCGATCTCTTGCTCATCATCGTCTGTAATAATCATATTATCTACATACACCGCAAGCATGGTGATGTGTCCTCTACTTCGTCTGAAGAATACAGTATGATCAGTATTAATCTGCTAATATTCCATCCCTATCATTGCTCTCCTAAACCTGTCAAACCATGCTCGAGGAGACTGCTTCAGTCCATAGAGGAACTTCTTCAGTCTGCAGACCTTGCATTCTGTCTGATTGGTGCCGAATCCTGGTGGTATCTCCATGTACACCTCCTCCACTAGATCCCTATGAAGAAATGCATTCTTCACATCCAGTTGGTGTAGCTTCCATCCTCCATTGGCTACCAGAGAGATCAAGGTCCTGACAGTGCTCATCTTTGCCACTGGTACAAAGGTCTCGTCATAGTCAATGTCGTACGTCTGACTGTATCATTTTGTCACCAGTCGAGCTTTGTAGCGCTCAACCTGTCTATCTGGGTTCTGCTTCACCGTGAAAATCCATTTAGATCTGACTGTTCTTTTCCCTTCTGGCAGTCTCACCAGCTCCCAAGTGTGGTTCTTCTCAAGAGCTTCCAACTCCTCGTGCATCGCCGCTTTCCACTTTGGATCGTTCTTGGCAACCTGCCAATTGTTAGGTACAGTAATACTATCCAAAGATGCTATAAATGTTCCACGAGTAGAAGAGTTATGGTTATAAGAAACAAACTTAGCAAGATCCCAACCTTATTTGTCCGGAAAAATTTTCGCATTACTGTGAGTAGTCCTTCATGTAGATAGTGGTGTAGAAGATATAGGAGGAATGATATCACCTGAGGAGGATGGTGGTGTAGATGAGGAGGATGGCGATGTAGGTGTCTCGGGAGTTGGGACAGACGCGGGAAGGGGACTTAGCACTGACACTGTAGGTACTGGTCCTGCAGTTTGCTTCTCTCTTCTGCTATAGGTAAGTAACTCCCCCTGAGTCGTAGGCCTAAGACTTCTCATCTCCTCCTCCTGTTCTGCTTCACCTTCATGTTCCTTCTCAACCGTGCCTCTGTGCCAAACTTCTAAATCGGTTACCACCCAGTTCTCCATCTCCCCCTCTCGCCTTATACTGGTCATATTAGGCGTGTTGTGTGAAGTTTCCTCATGGAGGTAATATGGCTCATGCTCCCGGAAGTAAATGTCCATACTAACAAACTTTTTATTCTCTACTGGACTCCAGTACATATACCCTTTTTGAGTTATTGAGTAGCCCACAAAGATGCACTTGACCGCTCTAGGGTCAAGTTTTCCAACTGATGGTCTATTGTCTTTCACAAAATACACACATCCGAACACCTTCAGTGGAAGTATCCCACTATTATTGCTTCGCAATACTTCACATGGGGACTTCTATCCCAAAAATTTTGAAGGCATCCTATTGATAAGTTGAGCTGCTGTCAACATTGCATGCCCCCATAGATTTTGTGTGACATTTATGTCGATCATAATACTTCTTGCGATCTCCAGAAGGTGTCGGTTCTTTCTTTCTGCTACTCCATTTTGTGCTGGTGTGTATGCACAAGTGGTCTGATGCTGTATTCTGTGTGCTGACAAGTACTCTGCAAGCGTCTTGTTAGTATACTCTTTTCCATTGTCAGACCTCAGTACCTTCACCACCGCATTGTACTGAGTCTGGACATGCTTATGAAAATCCCGAAAACAGACAGATACATCACTCTTATTTTTCATCAGATACAGCCAGGTGACACGAGATGCACAATCAATAAAGGAAACAAAGGACTTATACCCATTCATAGTGTTAGTAGCACATAGACCCCAAACATCAGAATGTACTACCTCAAAAGCAAAAGAGCTCTTATGACCAGTACCAACATATGAGCTTCTAGTAAGTTTTCCTAACTCGCATGCATCACATACTAATTTCTGTTTATTTATTTTTGCGTAAATCTCTGGATATAACTTACTTAGAGTATCAAAGGAAGAATGTCCCATCCTCCTATGATGAAGTATCAAAGTATCTTCAGTCCTCTGTTGCAGCTCTCACATTCCAGCCTTCCCTGTCATAGATATCAATATTGATTCCAGTCCTTATCGATCTAGATACCACAGTCCCTAATGCCAAGTGCCAGTCCCAAGTCTTCGTCCCGTCTCTTTCTCCTGAAAGATTACCTTAGGAATATCAAAAGAAACAATGCATTTAAGTTAAAGAATTATAGAACTAATAGACAGAAGACTGACTGGAAAGGATGGAGCATGTAAAACATTGGATAATCTTACTGAACCTGTATAATTAACAGTACCCTTACCGACCACTGGCTGGAAAGTGCCGTCTGCAGTCTGAATGGTGTCTGCTGATGCTAGGTGAGTGTATAAAGAAAACTTACTAGCATTCCCGGTCACATGCCGAGATGCTCCTGAGTCGATAATCCACTCTGACGTTTTAAGGGAAGACATAGATGCAAGAGCAAGTGACTCATCAGTACCTTCTGATGGGTGGGCATACATAGAGGTGCTACCTCCAACGAAGAATGGGGTGGATGCCTCATCCGTTCCAATCCTCCTGTCTCTTTCGGCTGACGCTCTCTGCTTTCTCTCCAACATGTCCAGCAGTGCATGATCCTCCTCAATAAAGGTGCCAGCAGCTCCTCCATTCCCTTCTGCTACGAGCAGGTTTGTCTGATACCCTCCTCGGCCGCCTCGTCGACCCCCTTGACCACGACCACGTCCAATATATCCTCGTCCTCGTCCACCACCTGAGTCATCCTCCTTAGGTGGTTTGGTACAAGCATACCGATGATGGCCCATCTTCCCGCAGTTGTAGCACTGTCGATTGTGTTGCCAGAGCTCTCCCTTGGATCCTGTGTCACCCGAGATAGTAATCGCGAGTGCTGACTTTGCTTCAGGGGGACCACCTATCCCCGTCTGTAGTCTGATGCGCGTCTTCTCCTGGATCATGGCTGAGATAGCCTCCTCGAGACTAGGAATCTCTAGTTGGGCGAGGAATAAGGTTGTCCTCTGTGCGAATGCTGTAATCAGCCCTTTGAGAAATTTTATCGTCCTCTCCTGCAGATACACATGTCTCTCCTTGCACTTTGGGTCCCCGCAGCTTGTCCGTTTTGAGGAGTGATGATAATCCAGCCAGAGACACTCCAACTCTGTGGCGTACTCCTGTACCGTCTTCTCTCCCTGTATGGTGTCGTCGATCTTCCCTTTTATCTGGAAGATCCGTAAGTTGTTCCCCACACCATCATAGGTTCTCTTCAACTTCTCCCACACGTCTTTCACCATCTCAATGCCATCTAATGTGGAGGCAATAGACTGGACTAAGGAATTGAGAAGCCAGATGTAAATCACCATATGAGTGGATTTCCACTCGTCACGTCCTGTCGAGCCCTCGTCCGGCTCTGTCTTCTCGCCCGTCAAGAATTCCTCCAGGTTCTTTCCTGCAAGGGTTCTTCTCACCCGCCATGACCAACTCAGATAGGTGGTTGGTCCGTCCAGCTTCATATCGATGGAGAAAAGTTCCAACTTTAGCGACGTTCGTGTCGTGCCCTCACCAGCCGTCATCTTCATCAACTTTATCAACGTTGCAACATCTGTAGCGTCCAGCTTCTTGAGGATCGCCTCTATCGATGCTTCTTCTCCGATCATGTCACGCTTGTTCCACGACTCACGCTCGTTCTCGTCGTCCTCTCCTAGATCCGAACATGTCTGATTTCATCAGATCTAGGCATCGGCGTCTCCTTCGTCCTCGTCGTCCTCTCCTACGTTGGGAGGGGGGTGGCGCGCACAGCGGCAGCCACGGCAGTAGCAGCGACAGCAGTAGCCGCATCAGCAGCAGCAGCGGCAACAGTAGCTGTAGCGGCAGCGACAGCAGCAGCGAGAGTGGCAGCGGCAGCGGGGAGGAAGAGAGAGAGGGAGAGGGGGAAAAGGTTATGTTAGAGTTTTGGTGGCGGCTAGGGTTAGGGTTTGTGGAAAGGTGGCTCTGATACCATGCTGAGATTGATTGATAATTTTATTGATAATCTCATAGGCTTTATATAGCCTTTACATGATAGAATATCCAATAGAATATCCTGTGGCATATTCTGGCATCCCAAATATGTCCTCAGGATATTCCCATACTAAATATAACATATTCCAGGATATTCCCATACTAAATATAACATATTCTCATACTAAATATATCAACAAGAAATAATATACTATACCCATACCCGTACCAGTACTTCTATTAGGCAATGTCGGGGTCGGGGCTTTACCGGGACGTGCAAGTTTTACTTTACCATTATCGCAACAAAAGGACGGAGGCTCATACTCAAATCGTGCAGCAGCACAATGTTTGCAACTTGACATCTTTCTCAGCTCGTGTGTATCGGAACATAATTGTTCATAGTGTATTGGATCTAATAGTAGAAAAAGGTTTAAATATTACAAGATTTACTAAACTAAAGATGTTGATAGAATATATCATATTTTTCGAAATAAAAAACTAAACTACTAACCTTCTGTTTGAAACAGATTCATTTGAGCTTTGAGAGGCAATGAAGACTGCTTCATTTTTTTATTCTTTTGAACTTTGTCAATGTATTCTCGTCTTTGTGAAGTGCTTAAATTATCATATTTTCTTTTCATCAAATCAAGACGTCGTTGCTTGTATACATCATTTGCTGACATAAAAAATGGAAAATTAGCTACCTATGTACAGACGCTCCATACTGGTATTTGAAATAATCATGGCCTCTAATATAACCTCATTGTGAAGGAAGAGAAGAGCCGGTAGCTATCATTAAGAATTCGCGTTTGTTGATCACAATGAGGTTATTTCGCTTTCCTTTTTTTGGTACACTTTCTCAATTGCACAAAGATCATATTGTAATATCTAAACCTTATGTGGATGATGTGCTAAGTATCCCTCGCCTGCTTTATGTGGATGATGTGCTAAGTTTCTCTAAAGCTACCTGTGTGTCTATTGTTGCTATCAAAGCTATATTTGACACTCTTCAGACTTGGACTGGGCTGAGCATGAGCAGTGAGAAAAGTAGAGTGTATACTTCAAGGAGATAGAATATGCTAGGAATTAAGAATCTGAGGAGAATTGTCATTACTCTAATGCAACTATTAAAGGTGAATAAATTCCCACATTTGTAACTTCAAGGAGATAGAGAGAGACATTTTAGTTAGGATGCAAATCACTATAATCACCTTGTCTATACTTTGTATTTGTGGGTAATTTAGTCAAGACATTATTTTGTAAGAAACAAGTGGGACTTTTATATGTAGAGAGAATACTATTTGGAGTATAAAACAGCCCCATTATATCATCGATCTATTGTCATCATTTTTTAAACCAATTTCTATTAAGGGGTGTTTGGATGAATGTTATGTATTCCTAGGAATCCAATTTCTATTCCTTTCCCATGGGAAAGGAATTCAACATTCCCATACCCATGTTTGGTTAGTTTGGAAATATGTAGCAAAAAAAAATTCAATTTTCTCATTCACTAGGAATATGATTCTTAAGTTGTTTAGCTTCCTAAGTCTGTGTAATGTCTTGCTGACCCTCTGAGTCCAGTAAAACATTATGATGTTTCTGATCATATTGTTCAAATAGTGATGCATTATTTGCGTTTCACTGCTCAAGGAACCATATTCATGCAGCAGAGATTGATGGCAATGGGTCTGAATAATATTCTTATAATTTTTCACTGTGGCGTAATATGTACTTATAATAGAGATGGCTGCAATGTATCACAATTTCTGATATAAGATTGCACACTATTCTTCATACCTTTCTAGTGACATACCTTCCTAAGCATTATGATGTTTTCTGATCATATTGTTCGCAAATGTAGATTCATGGTCAACCAAATAGCCTGTTCTTGTAGTATAAAAGGTCATTTTCCAAACTGTATTTGTTAATGTCTAATTTTCCATCTCCCTAATCAGCTAATTTAGACTGATCATAAGAGGTTGAACTGGCCATATGAGCTTTGAATTGTTGCAACCAATTAGCAGTAACCATAATAAGGGCCATAGAACTTAGCATCTGAATAAATTTTCTGCTCCAACATGTATTTTAGTGACTTGTGATCAATCCTTATCAAGAATACTCTTCCCCATGGGTATTGGCTCTATTTTTTGACTGCTAAGAGGATAGATAGCATAATTTGTGACCTCCGCTAAGGAGCATGGCTTGGAAAAGCAATGGGTCTTCCTTTCTACATCAAGACTGCTCCAATACCAACTCCAAAAGTATCACATTCAATGAAAAATTTCTTCTGAAAATCAGGTATTTCGAGTACAAGAGGCTGTGTGAGGGCTTCTTTCAAATTGTTAAATGCATCGTGTGCTTTTTGCAGACCACTGGAATGCATTTTTCTTCAAAAGATCAGTCAAGGGTACAGCTATGGTGCCATAACCCTTGATAAATCTTCTATAATACCCAGTCATTCCCAAGAACCCCCTTAGTTCCCTGATGGTTTTAGGTGTTAGCTACTGACTAACTGCTTTGATTTTTTTTTCTTTATCTACTGCATTCAACCCCCTTGCCAAGTTGCACTTTTTTTTTATGATGCTCATCTAGTTTCTGTAGTTGCAGTACTTTTTCTAGATGATTCAAGTGCTCTACCTGTTCACTAAAAAATACTAGCACAAACTTCCTAAGAAATTCCTTAAAAATTATATTCATCATTGCCTGGAAGGTAGAATGGACATTTGTAAGGCCAAAGGGCATGACTAGTATCTTATAGTGGCCCTCATGGGTCCACATCCTCCTCAACCATCCTAACTTGATGATATCCTGCCCTTAAGTTCATCAAATAACTCTTCAATGAATGGAATAGGGAACTTGTTTTTTATAGTGTTTTCATTTAGTACCTGTAATCTATACACATTCACTAGCTACCATATGATTTCTTTACTAAGATTACAGGTGATGAACATGAGCTATTACTGGGTCTAATAATTCCAGTGTCTAACATTTCTTGGACTTTCTTCTCAATCTCATTTTCTATGGATATAGGGGGTGTCTATAGGGTCTACTGCAGACTGGTAGCGTTCCAAGAATTGAGGGTATTTTATCGTCATGGTTTCTCTTTGGGGTTTTCGTCTCACCCCCTTAGGTTCCAAGAACTTCGTGGGATCAATCAGTGTTGACGATCATGTACACCCCTTTAGGTTCCCATACTTCCTCAACAACGGAGTAACTGCATTGTTCTCCTCATCTGTATTGTCTTGATTTCTATCCACAGAACACAATTGTAACACAAATATTTGAGGTTTTCGTCTCATATCCTTAATGATTGGCTCAGTTAGAATCTGTTGTGGTGATTGTATTCCCTTGAACTGATTTGTTATGCCTTTGTAAATAGGCAATTGCAATAGATTAACAACAATCTTCATTCCTTGGCAACTGATAACCACTCCCTGATACGGTGACACGGTAAGTGGAGCTCTGGTTTATCGTGCAAGGTTCCTTTTTTGCTTCATGGTAGATTGGCGTGAAGTACCAGATAAAGCCTGTAATGATATAGCAAAATACCCTTATAATGGTTCTGTGGTGTGAATTTCAAGATCCTCCTCCTCTTCTTCTTCTTCTTGAGAGTCTGTTTCTTATAATGTTCAAGTTAACATTAAAAAAATTCTTCTCCTTGCACCTATGTCCTTTGAACCTTTTCTCATGACAAAGGAAGTAAAGTCCAAGATTTTGTTTTCTTTTCACAATCTCACAAGGAGAGATAGTAGTTGGCTTTGGAGTGACTAATTCTGCAACCCTGCCTTCTACTAACTTCATTACTGTGGGAAATGATTAGGCCTTGAGGATCTTCTGAAACTGTTTCAGAAGTTTAAGTTCAATGACATGGTTAGTGAATTGTGAAGGACCAAACTCTGTCCTTATAGACTGGCAGAAACCTTCCCAATTAAGAACATCTGTTGTGCCTGTACTGACCACACTTTTAACCTCTATCCCACTCAGGAATGTTATAGTAATTGAAGTTGTGATTTACTCTCAACAACCACTCTTCCAAATCCATTCCACCATCAAAGTCAGGAATTTTAAGCCTCGGATTTGGTTATCCCCAACCTTGACCCTGAATAGGAAGGGTTGATACTCCATATTGCGGAAAGGAATTCGCAACTGAGTGAATTGATAACTGGCTGATACTAACATATTACACCAGTGAGCTGCTCTGTCCTGACTGACACACAATGATACACTAATATGAATACTGCATATACTCTGTACATTGATATACCGTCTCACAGTCACTAATCTGGGTTTGTATCACTCCTCTATATATCTTCTTCTTGTAGTTGTATCGAAGATGAAGTTGGGTCCCTTTAAAATGGATTATTGTTCACCTCTGTTGAAGTCCACCAAAGGATTTTTCATCAATATTCTCAGTCTCGCTAGACTATTAACACAGTAGACATGAAACATTTTAAGGACCAATTCCAAACGGGTGTCTCGAAGCTAATTTCCACCATAGACACGGGAACATGCAACTCATTTATGTGATACTTGGATGAACTCGAGTTATAAAGGCATACAAAATCATATATCTCATCTCAATGGAGGTAAGAGTACTCTATGCTCCGAGTCCATTTAACATTTGAGTACAGTTTCGATAATGAAATTTAAGCTAAACAACATTTGATCTTTGTTTCACTAATTATCATCAACGAGGAAGCCAATAAATTTTCTTACATTTTGATGAATCACGACAACAATTTAAGCTCAACGAACAAGCCAATATTTATTCTTACATTTTGATGAATCATGATAGATAGTTAACATGTAAGTAGTTCACGATGTTTTATTTGCCGTTATGTCTGACCTTAGAGTTTTGCCATATGAAGTATATGGAGAAGCTCTCTCTCTCTCTCTCTCTCTCTCTCTCTCTCTCTATATATATATATATATATATATATATATATATATATATATATATATATTAGAAGACAAGTGGTGAATGCTTCATTGTTTATTAGCCCCAAGGCTGGTTTAAATAGAAGAAATACAATTAATGTCCATCCTTGAATCAAGGAGAACTTTATTGCAGTCAATATTCATCCTTGAATAACGGAGAACTTTATGGAAAGAAAACTAAATGAAGATAGAAACATCTCTCTAATAATAGCAAAATTTTCTCTAATAATAACTAATACTAAGAGAAGAGAGATTCAAGGGATTCTCCAACCCCCCCTCTCAAGTTGGTGCATAGATATCTATCATGCCCAACTTGCTTATCAAATGCTCAAAGACGTGTCTTGCCAAGCTTTTGGTTAAGATGTTCGCAGTTTGCTGACTAGAGGTCACAAATGGTAGACATGATTCCAGCTTCTAATTTTTTTTATGAAGCGACGGTCAATCTCAATATGTTTGGTTCTATCATGTTGAACCGGGTTGTGGGCTATGCTTATGGCAGCTTTACTATCAGAATATAACTTCAATGGGAGCTCAATTTTCATCTTAAGTTCTTCCATGACTCTTTGAATCCATAGTCCTTCACAAATACCCTGAGCCATAGCTCTAAACTCGGCTTCTGTACTGCTTCTTGCTACAACTTCTTCTTTTTTACTTCTCCTTGTCACAAGATTACCCCCATACATAAGTACAATATCCAGAGGTTGATCTTAATTCTGTCTGTGACTGAACCTGTCCAGTCTGCATCAGTGAAGATAGACACATTTCTTTCACTAATCTTCTTAAAATAATAAATCCTTTCCGGGATAGGCCTTCAAGTATCTCAGTATTCTATAAACTGCCTCAAGATGTTCCTCATAAGGAGAATGCATAAACTGACTCACTACACTGACTGAGAAGGCAATGTCAGGTCTAGTGCGAGACAAATAAATTAGCTTACCCACCAACCTCTGGTATCTTCCGGTGTCAACAGGAACATTTCTCTCTCCCCAAAGTTTTGCATTAGAATCCAGGGGGTGTCGGCTAGACGACAACTACTCATTCCTGTTTCTCGCAATAGATCGAGAATGTATTTTTGTTGTGAAACCACAATTCCTTTCTTTGATCGAGCAACCTCCATACCAAGAAAGTATTTCAAGGATCCTAAGTCCTTGATTTCAAAGTCTGTAGCAAGTCTCTCTTTCACTCTTCTTATTTCAACTCTAACATCCCCAGTGAGGACAATATCATCTACATAAACAATCAAGACAACAAATTTCCAGTCAGAGGAGAATTTGGTGAATAAAGTGTGATCAGCTTGTCCTTGAGTGTACCCTTGGTTCTTCATAGACTGAGTAAACTTTCAAACCAGGCTCTAGGAGATTGCTTCAAGCCATAAAGAGACCTCTTCAACTTGCATACCTTTGATCCGAATTTGTCTTCAAAACCAGGAGGACTATCCATGTATATTTCTTCTTCTAGATCACCATTGAGGAAGGCCTTTTTAACATCCAACTAATGTAGAGGCCAATCCAGGTTAGCTGCAAGAGATAAAAGTATTCTGATAGTATATTTTGCAATAGGAGCAAATGTCTCTGAGTAATCTATGCCATAGGTTTGAGTGAAACCCTTAGCCACCAAGCGAGCCTTATATCTTTCAACTGGCCCATCTGAATTGTACTTCACAGTAAACACCCACTTACATCCAACGGTCTTCTTACCAACTGGTAGTGTCATGATGCTCCAAGTTTTGTTCTTTTCAAGAGCTTTCATCTCCTCAAATACAGCTTCCCTCCACTTTGGAACTTCTAGGACATCCTGTACATTCTTTGGAATCTCTACACTAGAAAATTGGGAGGTGAAGGCAGAAAAAGATGAAGACAAGTTTGAATAAGATATAAAATCGGACATAGGATATTTAGGGAAAGACCTAACAGGTTTTCTAACAGCTATGGGATCATCTATATCTGGATACCTGATACGACTCTCAGAAACAGAGATAGACTTACTTTTTCTTTTCTGAGGAGGTTGATTATTCTCCGGTTTAGATTCATGGCAGTGTTAAGATGTGGACACATCCTCTTCTTTATGGTTCTTTCTTACAAACACCTTTCCTTTCCAAGTCTTGTTTTCTACTTCGAACCTGTCCTCTTTAGATGACAATTCATTTTGTGGTATTTCAATTAGTTCATCATTATTATCATCTTCAAAATTTTTACTGTTTTTTTTCATGAGAAAGTGTAGGCTCGGATTCGTCGAGTTCCTTACTCATAGTAGGAGTAGGTTCAAATAATGAATAATGGCTATTTTCTATTGGTGCAGAATTACAAGTCTTAGAATTTTGTAATATAGGCAAGGACAAGTTATTTTAAAAACTTATGTTCTCAGTTTTAGATGAGTCTTCTTTAAGTTATTTAAAAAACTTATGTTCTCAGTTTCAAATGAGCCTTCCTTTAAGTTCTCATCTGAAGACAAGTATCACCAAAAAAAGGTTTGTTTTCAAAGAATGTGACATCCATAGTGACAAATACTTTCTTATTTTTTGGATCAAAGCATTTATATCCCTTCTGGGTTGGAGAGTACCCTACAAAAATATATTTTATAGCACGTGGTTTGAGTTTTCTAATATTCTTATGTTCATGAACAAATGCTGTGCAACCAAATTTTTTTTAATGTCAAATCAGTTGAAACACGAGTAAAAGGAAAACATTCTTTGAAAATATGAATTGGAGTTTAAAAATTGAGAATTTTAGAGGGCATTCTGTTAATTAAATATGCAGCAGTTAAAATTGCTTCATCCTCCAAATAATTTGGTACTTTATTTGAGAAGAGTAAAGCTCTAGATGTAGTGCCCCGCTTCTCGCGGTCTACTATGTAATACCTACGGCTTGCTGACTCAGTCTTGAACTGAGTATTTGGGGAAATCCTTGCCGGTATCGATTGATCACGGATGAAATACAATGAACCTTTCCAATTGATGGATTGACTTCTATTGAAATGAATCCAAGAGTTTTGTTGGATGTTTTCTTTCGCTGCTTGGTTTTGATGGATGCGTTTTCGTGTTGGTTTTCGATGATTGGTTTTCATTGTTCGCTTTTATCGCATTTCGCATTCATTCCGAATCTTGAGAGAAAGAGACGAAGTATGCTAATCAACTGTTGGTGCCAATGTAGGCCGCGTGAATTGTTCGTGAACGGCGCGTGAAGTCCCTCCTTCTCTCAACTAAGATTCATCTTGTGAGTTGCTTTAACCGGGCTTGCATTTATTTGTACGCCCTAATGAAAATCTCTAGTCCACTCTGTTGCCTTGTCCCTGTGATCAACGATACCTCAATAACAAAAGATAAGAGAAGATAAATGAATGAATCTCATGTAATTGGAACTGTCGCTTGCTTGCTTTGATATGAACTGCATGCTCTTATGAATTGCCAAAAAGAGATAGCTCGGTATGGAAATCACGGCTTGACCGTGCAAGAAGAAGAGAATGGAAATGTTTACATGTTGCCTAGACTCGTGCATAGTAGAATTATTTGATAGCTGCATTCGTATTGGTCTAGACAACTTGTGCACAATGAGGTAATCTCTCGATCGATTCTGGGGGCACCTGGAGTCGATCGGCCTAGGAGAGAACAGGACACTTGGGGCTAGAAGTCCCCACAGTAAAAAGGGTGTTAGTCTATTAGTAGTTGGGCAAGAAATTCCGATTGCTAGTAATGGGAATACCCATGGACCACAATAGTTAGGTTCATGCATATAGACAGAGATTTATTGCAAGCCTAACATGCAGGGACGGAAATGAGAATGTTTTATATATGCAAATTGTGCTAACCTGTTTTTGTGCAGGGATGACTGTCGGCGTTGGTAAGTTGGTTATGAATATTCTGCTGTCATGTTTCTTATGAATTGTTAAAAAGAACGTAGACAAGTACAAAGAGCACTAGTAAATATGTAGCTTCACATGTTGAATTAGTGCAGATATTTGTGAGTTTCGGCGAAGAGCCGCTCGCCAGTACATGATGTGTGCTGACCCACGTTGTGGGCATCCTTTTCAGAAAGCAAAGGAGACAGGGGGATTCCAAGGAGGCACTAAAGCTCGTCTAGCCCAGTAGAGCTGCGGACTGCCTCGAAGCTTTCTTTCATTTCAAGTCAAGTTCAAGTTTCTTTTCCTTCTGAAGGTGTCTTTCAATTCCAGCTTGTAATAAAGGGATATCATGTATGGGCATTGTGGCTAATTTCAAAAGAGTGTTTCAAAGAGAATCCTGTAGCCAAATTATAAGGCAAATCTGAGTTCGCAAAGCTTTGTACTTGTATTCCAATCAAGCTATGAATAAAAGAAAGTATTTCCATTTCAAATCTCTGTGTCCAATATTTGGTTTTCTGCAATGGGTGCGTGCGTGTGTTTTGCTTAACTAATGGGTGCGTGCGTGTGTTTTGCTTGACTAGTTGTTTTTGTGCAGGTACATGGCCTTGTGCAAGCGCAACTTAGGCTTGCACGGCATCACGCCTTAGCGAGGACGATCGATCCCGCAGGGATCCAAGCAAGACGGACGACCCTAGCGGGATCGGGGCGTGACAAAGTGGTATCAGAGCACAGCTTTACGTCCTTGGCCTCTTGCAAATATCGATTTTGAAAAAGTATATAAAGTACTTTGACGGCTTTCAAAAGTGTCCCGATTTTGAGTTATGAAAACCAATGCCCCATACAATAAATCCATAATAATTTATGAGACTGACAGAAGTTATACTATTTTGTAGAGAAATGGCTCCTCCTCGTCCATTTGGCTCGACCGATGCGGTAGAACGTATCATGAACATGTTGGAGTTACAGAGACAGGACAATGAGGAAAGAAATCAGATACATCAGGCCCAAGCGGCTGCCCAACAAAAGCAGTTGGATGCCCTGACCCAGCTTGTCACGGCGCTTGCGACAAATCGAGATGCCACCGCAGCGACGGAACCAACGGGAACGCCCGAGATCGAGCCCGTAGAGGGTGATGAGCCCCAGCCAGCGCAAAGGCACACTGTCTTTAGGCCAAAGGACTTCTAGGACGCGAAACCTCCAGAATTTGAAGACAGGACGTCACCCGACAAGGTGATGGACTGGATAGATAAAATGGAGAGTCTGTTCGCATTTATAGGAGTTCCAAACGGCAAGAAGGTAGTTTGTGCCGTTATGCTCCTACGGCTGCGGGCGAAGGACTGGTGGAAGGCGAAGAAGTCGGCACTGCTCGCAACGGCTAGGAATGGAAAGATCTCATGGGCCTTGTTCAAGAAGGCGTTTCTGGATCAATATCTGCCTCCAGCCATGAGCAAGAAGATGGTGGATGACTTTATCACACTGAAACAGGGAGATATGTCCGTGGAGGACTATGAGTCTGAATTTGCTAAGTTGGCAAATTTTGCCGCTGCTTTGCTCCCTACGGAACAGACTCGCATAAATCGATTCGTTGAAGGTCTGAATGACGACATCCAGTTAAGTGTGCTGAATCGAGAATACGGGTCCTATTCTCAAGCCTTTGAGGCGGCGCTACAGGTGGAACAGTTCCAACAAAAGAAGGCGTCAGCAAAGACGTAGAACAGTCGCAACCAGCCCGCTAAAAGATATCACGACGGGGAGAAAAAGACTGAAGGAGAAAAGAAGACTGGCGGGGAACAATATAATAAGCCCGTGTGCGCATTCTGCGTTAGGCATGGACACACAAAGGAAGTTTGCCGTTCTGCCAACGGAGAGTGTTTCAACTGTGGTCAAAAGGGCTACCGTGCTATAAATTGCCAGAATAAGAGAGTTCAGCCGCTGAACAACAACGATACTGAAGAGCGTGGGCAGCTGCCAGGCCTACCGCCCCTTCGAGACCATCCGCACAACCAGCCGCAGCGGACTAATGCTCGTGTCTATAATCTATCCACCTTGCTTGATCCAGAAAGTGGAGGTGAGTTTGTATCTTAAATTTTGAGGACAAAACTTTTTCTCAGTGGGTTATTATGTAGTGCCCCGCTTCTCGCGGTCCACTATGTAATACCTACGGCTTGCTGACTCAGTCTTGAACTGAGTATTTGGGAAAATCCTTGCCGGTATCGATTGATCACGGATGAAATGCAATGAACCTTTCTAATTGATGGATTGACTTCTATTAAAATGAATCCAAAAGTTTTGTTGGATGTTTTCTTTCGCTGCTTGGTTTTGATGGATGCGTTTTTGTGTTGGTTTTCGATGATTGGTTTTCATTGTTCGCTTTCATCGTATTTCGCATTCATTTCGAATCTTGAGAGAAAGAGACGAAGTATGCTAATCAACTGTTGGTGCCAATGTAGGCCGTGTGAATTGTTCATGAACGGCACGTGAAGTCCCTCCTTCTCTCAACTAAGATTCATCTTGTGAGTTGCTTTAATCGGGATTGCATTTATTTGTATGCCCTAATGAAAATGATCTCTAGTCCACTCTGTTGCCTTGTCCCTGTGATCAACGATACCTCAATAACAAAAGATAAGAGAAGATAAATGAATGAATCTCATGTAATTGGAACTGTCGCTTGCTTGCTTCGATATAAACTGTATGCTCTTATGAATTGCCTAAAAGAGATAGCTCGGTATGGAAATCACGGCTTGACCGTGCAAGAAGAAGAGAATAGAAATGTTTACATGTTGCCTAGACTCATGCATAGTAGAATTATCTGATAGCTGCATTCGCATTGGTCTAGACAACTTGTGCACAAGGAGGTAATCTCTCGATCGATTCTGGGGACACCTGGAGTCGATCGGCCTAGGAGAGAACAGGACACTTGGGGCTAGAAGTCCCTGCAGTAAAAAGGGTGTTAGTCTATTAGTAGTTGGGCAAGAAGTTCCGATTGCTAGTAATGGAAATACCCATGGACCACAATAGTTAGGTTCATGCATATAGACAGAGATTTATTGCAAGCCTAACATGCAGGGACGGAAATGAGAATGTTTTATTTATGCAAATTGTGCTAACCTGTTTTTGTGCAGGGATGACTGTCGACGTTGGTAAGTTGGTTATGAATATTCTGCTGTCATGTTTCTTATGAATTGTTAAAAAGAACCTAGACAAGTAGATAGAGCACTAGTAAATATGTAGCTTCACATGTTGAATTAGTGCAGATATTTGTGAGTTTCGACGAAGAGCCGCTCGCTAGTACATGATGTGTGCTGACCCACGTTGTGGGCATCCTTTTCAGAAAGCAAAGGAGACAGGGGGATTCCAAGGAGGCACTGAAGCTCGTCTAGCCCAGTAGAGCTGCGGACTGCCTCGAAGCTTTCTTTCATTTCAAGTCAAGTTCAAGTTTCTTTTCCTTCTGAAGGTGTCTTTTAATTCCAGTTTGTAATAAAGGGATATCATGTATGGGCATTGTGGCTAATTTCAAAAGAGTGTTTCAAAGAGAATCCTGTAGCCAAATTATAAGGCAAATCTGAGTTCGCAAAGCTTTGTACTTGTATTCCAATCAAGCTATGAATAAAAGAAAGTATTTCCATTTCAAATCTCTGTGTCCAATATTTGGTTTTCTGCAATGGGTGCGTACGTGTGTTTTGCTTAACTAATGGGTGCGTGCGTGTGTTTTGCTTGACTAGTTGTTTTTGTGCAGGTACATGGCCTTGTTCAAGCACAACTTAGGCTTGCACGGCATCACGCCTTAGCGAGAACGATCGATCCCGCAGGGATCCAAGCAAGACGGACGACCCTAGCGGGATCGGGGCGTGACACTAGACACCTGCAATAAGTGTCTATTTTTTCTTTCTGCAAATCCATTTTCTTGAGGAGTATTAGGACATAAACTTTGATGCGCAATTTCATTTTGAAGAAAAAATCACCCAAAATTGTGTTAAAGTATTCCCTGCCATTGTCACTTCTAAAGACTTGAATAGTGGTCTGAAATTGAGTTTGCACCATTTTAAAAAAATCCTTTACAGCTTGACAAACATCGGATTTCCCCTTTAACAAGTACACCCAACATACTCTTGAATGGTCATCTATAAATGTGATAAACAATTTTTTGTGAGAAAGTGTACTTGTACGATTAAGGCCCCAAATATCACTGTGAATAACATAAAAAGGTTTTGATGGTTTATAAGGCTGTATTGGAAAATGAGAACGATGATGTTTTGCAAATTCACATGCCTCACATTTAAACAAAGACAAATCTTTATTAAGAAATAACTTAGGAAACAAGTGTTTTAAATAGCGAAAACTAGGATGGCCGAATCGTAAATGCCATAATATAATGTTGCCATCATTATTTGAAACACGAAAAGACTCAAAGCAGGAACTTATCAGTTTGGAAGGTAGTTGTGATTTAGATCCAATATCAAAGTAGTAGAGTCCTCCATTCTCCTTAGCACTGCCAATCATCTTCCCCGAATTCAAATCCTAAAAGACACAGTGAGAACCGAAAAAGTTAGTTTGACAGTTTTTTTCTTGGGCTAATTGACTGACAGACATTAGGCTACAAGATAGGTTTGGAACATGAAGGACATCTTTAAGAGTCAACATCGGGGATAACACAACAGAACATTTACCTGCAATGGCTGAAAAGGAGCCATCTGCGACTTTTATTTTTTGATTCCCTGCAGAGGGACTATATGAAGAAAACAGAGTAGATTCACTTGTCATGTGATCGGTTGCACCTAAATCTACTATCCAAGTGTGGTTGGGACTGACACTAAGAAGATTAGAATTACCTTTTTGTGTTATAGAGCAAGAAGGATTTTGAGATTCGAGAAGTTTGAACAGTTTGTTTAGTTGTTCTGTCGTGAGTGAAAGCTGAGTTGAAGAAGATTGTTGCCCTTGATCTGAATTACTAGCCTGGAATGCATGACCCTCATTACCACCTTTCTTTTTCCAGTTCGGAGGCTTGCCATGGAGCTTCCAACATGTTTCACGCGTCTGCCATGCGCGTTTGCAGTGATCACACCAAGGTTTGTCTGACTTCTTACTTTCATTGAAGTTCCCAGTACCGTCGCTAGCACCGCGACCAGCACCTCCACCGTTACCGCGACCAGCACCTCCACCGTTACCGCGACCAGCACCACCACTATCGCCATGGCCTGTTGTGCCGTTCCCGCGGCCTGCTCCGTCTTCTGTCGTGGAGAAGTTGTCGTTTGTTGAGCCGGTGAGGGCTTGGCGCCATCTATTGGAATCGGCCATTGAGAGCCTAATTGGGTTGGAGAAACGGGTTTAAAAAAACTTTACAAACCCTAGGTTAGGGAACATGGCTCTGATACCATGTTAGAAGACAAGTGGTGAATGCTTCATTGTTTATTCTTCAACCCCAAGGCTGGTTTAAATAGAAGAAATACAATTAATCTCCATCCTTGAATCATGGAGAACTTGATTACAATCAATATTCATCCTTGAATAAAGGAGAACTTTATGGAAAGAAAACTAAATGAAGATAGAAACATCTCTCTAATAATAACAAAATCTTCTCTAATAATAACTAATACTAAGAGGAGAGAGATTGAAGGGATTCTCCAACAATATATATATATATATATATATATATATATATATATATATATATATATATATATATATATATAATATATAGGAAGGATAGGCATCCCCACAATTTTTGTATCCCCATGCATCCCCATGTTCACATCCGTTGGATGTGCTTTAAGTCATCTAATCTTAACCATTGGTAAATCAACGATTAAGATTAGATGACTTAAAGCACCAACCAACGGTGCAAATAGGAGGGATGCATGGGTTGCAAAAAGTGTGGGGATCTTGATCCTTCCTCATATATATATATATATATATATATATATATATATATAGAGAGAGAGAGAGAGAGAGAGAAACTATCAAGATGTTACAACAACACTGCAATGTCAGATTGGTGAAATAATATATTTTGGGAACAACAGAACATCAACTAATCATTGCAGTATACTTTCAAGAACATGCCTAGTATGAACAAAATCATAAAGTCTAAGGAAGCTTCTAAATATGTTATTTTGTTTATAAGATTTATCTTAGTAGCACAAAGAACAAAAAAGGAATTAGTAAAGCAGTATATACATCGCTAAAAATTGATGTTCATAAGATATATTTCTATATTGACAATACTCAACAACTTATCAGCATCTTTTATGTATATAATGTTTTTTATCACACTTTTATATGTATAATGTGAATGCCTCCTAAGTCCTAACTCACTTACAAAGAAAAAATGTCATTAGGGATGGCAATTATTTTTTAAAATTGTGCGACAGAGACCTTTTTTTCGGAGCGCATTTGGGGATTTAAAATGGTAACATGGACGGGGATGTGGGCGCGTACACGTTACGCGCGCTGAACCGAACCGGGCCGAACGACGGCGAAGGCACGCACGTGTGGTCCACAAGATTAGTCCACAACAACTCACAAGTGAGTAAGTGAGAGAAAGTAATATAAAGGCGAGTATGAGAACTCCTAGTCAACGTGGGACTAAAAAGAAGAACTTGATTTTTTCAATGAGAAGAATACAACAAATATATGATATTTTTGAAACTATAAATGTATTTATTATAAAATAAAATAGTAAGTGTTGCGTCCCCTAGACGAAAAATCTGACTACGCCAATGGCTTGTAGTCCAACGGTTAGGATAATTGCATGTTTTCAAAAGAGGGGGGACGAGATTTTTTTTTTTTATAACTTTTGCTTAATTATGAAGATTTGGACGAGTTGCAAGACCGCTTGTTGGCAACGATGACTAAAACACTGACTTTGATGAGAAGAAAAAGTAGCCACATATTTTGTAAGGAACATTAACCTGACTTAGGTAATGACATAATAAAATAGATTAGGAAGAAACAAAAAACAAAAATGATAAAATAAATTAGAAACAAAAATGGTAACATGGAACATTTTAAGGATCAATTCCAAACGGGAACATGCAACTCATTTATGTGATACTTGGATGATCATATATCTCATCTCAATGGAGGTAAGAGTACTCTATGCTCCGAGTCCATTTAACATTTGAGTACAGTTTCGATAATGAAATTTAAGCTAAACAACATTTGATCTTTGTTTCACTAATTATCACCAACGAGGAAGCCAATAAATTTTCTTACATTTTGATGAATCACGACAACATGTAAGTAGTTCACAACGTTTTAATTGCCATTATGTCTGACCTTAGAGTTTTGCCATATGAAGTATATGGAATTGGTTGTCATAGATTTGCATGGATGAACTCCCAAATTTGAAGTATACTGATATTTCTAGATTTCAAGGGTTGTAATCTTTTTTCGGAATTATCAATAATTAGCTTTCGGGCAGAGTTTGTAGGCCTTCGGGATAATTACCAAGAGATAGTAATAAATTTTCTTCCAAATTTTTTTAAAGATATCTTGATATATAGATATGTTTATATTCTCGTATGTTTATTAAATTAATGAATTGAAATTGGATTTGTCAAATTTAAACACTCATATTGGGATGGGTTCAAATATATAATCTGATCATATGGGTTAGTAAACTAATTTTCTGAATTTGACTCGGTTAAACTGCTATAAATATCTAATATATTATTTGGAGATTGTTTCTTAGAGCATGTGGGTAAATATTAAACTAATTGTAAATTTGACTCGGTAAAAAAAAAAGACTACTTTATTTTTCCAAAAAAATTCAATAACCTAAATCATGAATTCAAATTTAACCTTTATTTAAATAAACATGTGATCTAATTAGCAAATTTAACCTTCATTTAAATAACCTTTATTTTAAAAGTAGTCTAATTAAAAACAATTCAAATATGATCTAATTGGCAAAATCAAATGACCAGACACAATCTAGTTTGGATCAAAACTAATTATAGTTTAAACTAATCAAATTAATTAAAACTTTATCTAATCAAATGATAATCCATTCTCTACACGGAATATAATTACAACGATAATAGGGATACTTTCATTAGTTTTGTATAAATGTACTGAGTTTATTTGCTCAATAAAATTAATTACTTCCCCCCCCCCCCCCCTCCCAACCCCCAACAAAAAAATAAAATAAATTAAAATAACACTATAGATAGGATAGTTTCATAGTTCGGTAAAAAAAAAGATTATTATTCCGAATTTTTTTTCAATAACTTAAATTTAACCATTATTTAAAACTTACATTCAGTGTCTAGTCGAATTAAAAATAATTCAAATATGATCTAATTAGCAAAAACAAATGATCAAACGTAATCTAGTTTGGATCAAAACTAAATATAGTTTAAAACTAATCAAATTTAAAATTAAAACTATATTTAATCAAATTGTAATCCATTCTCTATATGGAATATAATAGGACCAAAACTAAATATAAATAGGACCAAAACTTAAATTGTCAGCTTCCTGCGATGGGCTGTTATGCTTTGATGTTCTAATTTATCTTTATCGTAGCTTGTCAGCTTCCTACGTTGTGTGCAACCCAGTGACTAAGGAATGGATTAATGTTCCTTCGAACTTGCGTAAGGGTTTCTATGGCTTTATTGTTGGCTTCTACTTCCACTCTTCAACAGGAGAGTATAGATTGCTGCAACAGTACTTTGAGATAGGATCACGCACTAGATAATAAAATGTTGGATATGAAGTATTCAATATCGGAGGATCAAATAGAGCTTGGAGGCCTATTCATGCCTCTTCTGGTATCTCCTCCACGGCGCTCTGGCCTTCACATATCTTTCTGCATGGAAGTATCCATTTTCTGGCCTTTGCAGATTGCGATTTTAGAGTAGAATTTGATACAAATACTGAAAAATTTTAAAAAAATACCCATCCCTCCTCGACTGCATCTACATGGTTACAATAATGGTCTGATAGAGATGGGAGCAAGCTTAGGTTTGTGGCAACGAAATGCAAATTAGAATGAAATAGACATATGGTGTTTAAAAGACTACACCAAAGAGGAATGGGTCGAACAAGCTTACCTCTTAGCAATCCTTCTCAATCCCAGGCTCTGATACCATGTAGGAAATAATAATGCCCTTGTTCTCATTGATGGTGTATGTTTACAATATATATAGTGCTACATTATTGGGCTTATGGGCCATATTTACATTAGGTACAAATATAATCTAACAATATTACCTCTTAGCAATCAAAATATAAATGTATCTTGATTTTTTTAAAAAATGTCCCTTCAAGTTATATAACTCAAAATTGTCAAATATCAAGTTGTATAACTTAAAATATATGTCAAATATTTTTGTGGGTAGTAATAGTTAGAAATATACTTCCTACTCAAATTTAAAATGAATGGAAATTGGTAGCATATGTTGTCCTATTTGTTTTTTATTGGTCAACCATAGGACTTTTGTAGATTGTCTAAACAAACAGAAATATAAAACTATAAAAAAATAAAAAAAATATTATAAATAAGCTATTTTTCCTCTCATCTATTGTTATCTAAGTTCTTTTTCTATTTTAATTCTAAGATGAAGATATACAGATAATTTTATATTACATCCATTTAAATTAGAATAGATTAAAAAATTTGTTCTCTTTTAAATTGTAGATCAGATTAATTCAAATGCTAGATTTAATTACTTTAAAGTAGTAACTTTGAATGAAATAAGATTTTAAAATATAGATTTGACTGGAATAAAAAATTTAATCATTAATTTTATTACATAATACAATTAAATTTTTTTTCCAAACAATATAAAGATTTGTGTCATGTTGGAAAACTTTGGAAACTGAAAAAAATGCAACGTTCAACCAAACATAAATATAAAACAAAAGAAATTGACCCAACAGAATCTTAAGTAATAGATAATTTTTAGATAACAAATGAAATAATAAAGTAGATTAGAATAATTTAAATTTTAATTAGATTAAATATAAAAATTAAATTGTAATAGTAGATTAAATTTTAAATAGCTAATTAAAGCATTAGAAAAATTACTTTCATAGGTTAAGTTACAATTTTATCTAACTTGCCTTAGATTATGTTTAAATTAAATTTTAGGTGATAAATTTTAGTCATCTTAAAATTAAATTAATTTTTTTATATTCTTGGCTATGAAATAAAATTTATGTCAGGATAAAAATGTCTTTTAGGATCCACTATCTTTAAAATTTAAAGCGAAACATATTCCTATTATTTATGATGCACTATTTTTTCCCTCTTTTTTAACTTAACCAAACAAAAATAAATTAAACCATGAGTTTCGGTAACATTTTCCGATCTTTTAGGATGCACTACTTTTTCCCTCTCTTTTAACTTAAATCAAACAAAAAAAACTTTAAATCATGAGCTTCCGCGACCTTCTTCAGAAGAAAAATATATTTTAAAACATCAAATAGTTTAACATTAAATGCTCGGCCACTCCTTCATTATTATCCAATGGCTTATAGTTTTATTAAACATATCCATCTCAATTAAACCAATGCCTCTATACCAACCAAATCTGGACCAAACCAATGACATAAATATTTTTTTTTGTTGAAGTACATTTACAAATTTATCACGATATATTTTTAAATGTTCTTAAAACTATTTAAACTTAGTCTATTAAATTTTCAAGTTTATTCAGATTATATTAAGTAATAGATAATTTTTAGATAATAGGTGAAATGATAAATTAGATTAAATTAACTTAAATTTTATTTGGTTAAATTTAAACTTATATGATGGGTTAAATTATAATAGAAGATTAAATTTAAATAGCTAATTAAATGTTGACTATGCGTTAGATAAAATTACTTTCTCAAGTTAAGTGAAATCTTACCTAACTTATGTTACATTAGGTTTAAACTAAAATATTGATTATAATTTTTTAAAAAAATTAAATTAAATTTAAATATTTTTTATATTATTAGCTATGAAATAATATTTATGACGGAAAAAAATCTCTTTCAGGATGTACTATCTTTAAAAAATGTCAAATTAGCATAACATATTCCTATATTTTAGGATGTACTATTTTTTCTCTCTTTATTAAATGAGATGGTATCAATATTTCTAGATACAAAATATCCTATCGAAGATAATAATTATAATAAATTTGTATATAAGTTTGGTTGTATGTCATCTTTGTTACATAAAATGATATCAATATTTGTAAAACGCGTTGCACACGCATCGCGTGTGCCACGACACTAGTATAATTTAAATTAATTAAATTTAAAAGTTACAACTATATTTAATCTCATCATAATCCATTATCTATGTGAAATATGATTACAACTATAGATAGGCTACTTCCAACAGTTTTGGATATGCTTATCCTCCCTTTGCCTTCTATCCTTTAATTGATTGATTTCTCCCTTTGGCTTCTACCTTCTCCCAACCACTGCTGATACAACAAGAGTATGAAGAGACTCAGAAAATCAAGCAAACCAGAAAGACCAGCAAAGAGACAGAGCATTGTCATTAGTAGTATTCCTGACAAAGCAAAGAGACAGAGACAGAGCAATAGCATTAGTAGTATTCCTGACGACGTCCTCGTCTCGTGGATCTTCGTAAGGCTTCCGGCGAGATCCGTACATGTTTATTCGATTGGTGTGTAGATCTTGGTATTCGTGACAAAGATACCATGTTTCATCCTCAGTTATGCCCGTCAAGCCCGCAAAAGAATCGTGTTCGAGTCCACGGGGAGGTCCATTTTGTATAATGTTAGTCTTAATGAGGGCACCAAAAGAAGCCCTCTAGATCTTGAAAATCTTCCAAGAGAGACTCTAAATCTTCCAATTGAGTTGATGGAGTATGTTGGCGGAATTTCTAACCTTCAATTGTCAGCCTCCTGCGATGGACTGATATGCTTTTATTTTGATGTTGATTTTGCTTATTTTGATTTCGTGGGACATCGCAAGAGGAGGGCTGGTTACATTGTCTGTAACCCGGTGACCAAGGAGTGGCTTCAAGTTCCTCGGAATTTGAGTAAGTATGGCTACGGCTCTATTATTGCCTTCTTCTTCCACTCATCGACAGGAGAGTATAGATTGCTGGGACAGTACGAAACTGACGACGCCAGATATGAAGATTATGGTTCTGATTCTGAAAACGTACAATATGAAGTGTTCAGTATGGGCGACAGAGGATCGAATAGAGGAGCCTTGAGACCTGTTAGTGACTCTTGTGGTAGGTATGTCCTGCAATCACATATCTCTGTGCTGCATCGAAGCATTCATTTTCTATCTAAAGATCATGATTGTATAGTAGCATTCGATACAAATACCGAGAAATTTGGAAAGGTATCCCTGCCTCCACTGCATCCACAAGGTCTCCTTCATCATAATCTGATTGAGGTGGGAGGAAGTTGGGTTTGTGCCAGACGTATTCGTACCTTCGTTGGAGCAAGATGGACATATGGTGTTTGTAAGACTACACCAAAGAGGAATGGGTCAAGCAGTACACAGTTTCGGTAGGGGACTTGAGTAGTTCAGTCTACAGGCATCCCAGATGTTGCACTCCTTTGGCCATTTGGGAGGGCGGGAAGGAGCTTTTGCTGAGATATGCTCATGGTCATTTTGCGCTATATAACTTCGAGTCCAGGACTTTCAGGAGGAGAGGGATCAACAATTTGAGGAAGTATCCTTGGGTGCCTCGCATTGAAAGCCTTGTACCTTGTAATTGAGCATGTTGAGGTATTGAGTTCATCAAGCTAAACCCATTAAACATGTCTTCTGGACCTCCTACCAATTTGAATGGAAGTTAGTTTTCATTTGGATTTGATTTCGGTTCGATTTTTTGTAAAAAACAGACCAAGATTTTTTTCCCCCCTTCTTCTTCTTCTCGTTATCGTAAGATTATATTAGATCACCTTGTACTACATTCTGGCTTGCTTTTAAAGTATAGGTTAGTTGATTAGATTGAATTGAAATCTTTGGATTCAAGTAGTTCACCATACAAAATTTAAATTTGATTAAATTTGCAATGGATCAAACAGTACACAATTTTAGTAAATAACATAAGGACATTGATGTATAATTAAGAGCTTCTCTTAATTAAGATTTGAGTTCTCCGGTTTTGTTTTGTGCTCTATCTATAACTCTGAATCTATAAGACTTTCAAGAAGTGATGATGAGGTATCTACATCTGTTAAACTTAATCTTGCACATTAATCGTCTTCTTCCAAATAACTTTTGTTATAGAATTAATTCAATAATTTAATTTTTGCAATGGATCAAGTTCTAGTGATTAGTGTTCTACTATATATATTGAAGTTGATAGATAGTACTGACAATTAGGATGCATCAAGCAAATATATATTGTTGTCTAGTGTGCATGGTGCGCAGTGCAAATGGGACTCTTATCAAAATATCTCCAGTTGCTACAACAAAGTCCACAAAAGTTTCTTACATTTTGATGAATGTGCATGTATTTAGTATTAATCATTTCAACAGGTACTCTTTTGAGCTACATCGATCAATCATGATAGTTAACATGTAAGTATATTCATGATGTTTGAATTGCCATTATATCTGACCTTCAAGTTTTACTATATGAAGTATGGAGATGACTTCCCAAATTTATAAGATACTGAAATCCTAGACTTGAACAATGACATTACAACCATTTGAATAAGGAAACTCTAGATGTGTATGGATGGATGGATGGATATTTCTATTGCTTTACATCAAGATACTCCTATGCAAAATATTGGGAGTGATATTATAATTGATCAGTCTTCCTATGAAAAGTATGATCTCAGTACTTCATCCGTCCTCTCTCCAGCAGAGCCTATAAAGACATCATGTGTCCTTGCCAAACATATGATGAAGAATATATTTCCAATGCACATTCTACATCTTCTCATATAGCGGTCACTCGTTCAATATGTTAATATAGAAACTACTTGTAGTAAATACAATTCCGACACAATATGAGGTGGGATGGACATCGGATTAGCAGGTATATAATTGTGGGGATGTCCCAAAAGGAGTATCAAAAATCCAAACGGAGATAGCAAAAGATACCTGACCCACTAAGACCATTTTCATAAAAATTGTTGGGTTGTATCTCGTTTTCGGTTGAGCGCTAAAATGGGGGTGATAGCAGAAGATACCTGACCCACATCGGATCAGTGGGATCATGTGGTGTAGATAATTGAGATTGGTTCTGGCCTTACATCAGAATTCTCTTTTAAGGCATATGGGTCCAATTCAACAAAATACCTCATGGGCCAACTCCGGTTTGGATCACACCGCGTTTCCAACAAAAATAAGGGCAAGAAGGAAAAAAAAATTTCGTCTTTGAGTGTACACCGAATGGATCCCAAAGGACTATTCCAATTGTTCAGTTTTGGATGAGGAGATGCAAGCACTAGCATCAAACAAACATGGGATTTAGAGGAAAACAACCAAGAAAGGGTGGACATTATGGATACTTGTAGCCCTTTGATTCATCAAGAAAATAAGCATCAGGATTGTTCTCACCCACCTAAGATCAATAGTACAAGGTTGGTCAAATCGACAATAGTATTGCCTTACCATGTGGATAAACTAGTCAAGAAGGCTTTACTGACTTGAAGCTTGCACCTCTAGCCTGGTTTGGTTGCTTCAAAGAGTTTTTGTATATTTAGTTAGGGCTTCTTTTGCAGAATTGCCAATCCATCTTTCAATTTCTGTTCATCTTCATGGTGACAAGCTAATCATCTTACTCCTCTACCTAGTTGATATACTAATTACCATTCAGATCCACTTCTAACAGAACTTCTAAGAGATTTTAGCAGCAAGATTGTTATGAAAGATTTTGGATATATGTGACCCTATTACTGAATAACCCTTATTTTTCGGCAAATGAAGCTATAAGGCACTCAAAAGCAGGGGCGGAGCCATAATTAACATTATGGAGGGACCATGCTACTACATACAGAAATCCATAAAGTTATCATGTTAATTGGACTTCAATAGCAAAAATATACTAAAAAAGGTCTATAAATCTCTGAAGTTGATAATACTGAAAATTAGTGTGCATGATGCGCAGTGCAATTTATAATTCTCTCATATAAAATAGCTTTATTAAGCTCGAAGTATGTCAAGAAAAGTTGATCGGAGTACAGTTTCAATGGTAAAATTTTAGCTACAACAAAGTTTACATGAATGTGCATGTATATAGTATTTCGATATGTTTTAACTGCCATGATATCTGACCTTCAACTTTTTTCTATATGTTACCTTTGCTTGTTGATACCATGTCTCTCTGTAATGAAGTATGGAATTGGCTATCTTCGACTTGCACCAAATTTAAAGGATATTGAAATTCTAGATTTTAACAATGCATCTGAATAAGGAAACTTTTGGAGTGGGTGGGGTTCCCAACCTATGTGCAGAAGACCCCGGAGTGCGACGAGCGCCGTCTGTGTGTAAGAGAAGCTCAGAGAGGTGACGAGGCTATTCGAAGACGAAGGAGAAGCTCGGGAGCTACCAGAGACCATTCTGGAATATGGGAGGCAGAGTTCTGGCCGAACTCTGCCCCCTTGGTTTCATAACTGTGCTGTCACAAAAACACAGAGTTTTGGTCGAACTCTGTGTCGACGGGCCCAGGCAGATTTTAGGGTGATTTAATCACTGTTGGATCGTATCCTACGGTCCAGGTTTTGTTACAGGATTAGGGTATTTAAATATAATTTTTCCTAACCCTAATTACAGGTGTAACACAACCCAACATTGAAGAAAAGAGAGTGAAAAGAGGCAAGAGTGCCATTGCAACTTTAGGAGAGAAGAAGGAGGATTGAAGGCCATTTTCGAAGGAGGATCGTGTTCGGGTAATCTATACTCGTCGTCTTTGTTCTTCGTAAGCTTGTAATCAATTATTCTTGCTTCCAAGTGTTATGGGGATCCGTATTGGATCGAGAGAAGTTTGTAGAGGGTGTACTCCTTTATTTAATTAGTGAAGGCTTCTCAGGGTTGGACTCCGATCGTCCCGTGGTTTTTTTCTGCAAGGATTTTCCACGTCAAAAATTCTCTGTGTCTGCGTGGATTGTGTTTGGTGTTTGGTTCGTGTGTTGTATTGCTCGGTTCTCTCGTAGGTACTCTCTAGTTTGGGAAAGGTTTTCGTACTTCTTTCCCAACAAAGTGGTATCAAAGTGCCAGGTTCTAGAATTTAGAAGGGTGTCAGGAGTTGACAGTAAAAACTAGAGAGGAGAGATGGACGTGAAACCTGTACACATGGTGAACCTGAATGGCACCAACTATCATTATTGGCAGAGCAGGATAAAAGATTTGTTGTTTGTCAAGAAGCTGCATATGCCCGTATTTGCTTTCGAGCGACCAGTTTATAAATCAGAGGACGATTGGAATTTCGAGCACATACAGGTGTACAAATATATCAGGCGGTTCATTGACGAGAACGTGTACAACCACGTTGCGAATATTGAGCACGCGAAGACGTTATGGGATAAGCTAGAATCTTTGTACGCGAAGAAGACCGGGGTAAACAAGTTGTTCCTTATCCGGACGATGATGGGTCTGTAGTACAAAGATGGGACGTCTATTACGGATCACTTGAGTGATTTTTAGGGCTTGGTTGACCAGCTATCTTCATTGGAAGTCATGTTCGACAACGAGGTTCAGGGACTATGGCTGCTGTGTACATTGCCAAATTACTCGTGGGAGATCGTACGAGTATTTCTGATTGCTTCTGCTCCAGAAGGCGTAGTCAGTGTAGAGTTTGCAAAGAGCGGGGTGCTGAATGAAGAGATGCGGAGACGTTCTTGGGGCACTTCATCCACATTCCACCACTCAGAGGCACTAGTTTCAGAGAGCTGCGGAAGGGCAAAAGCAGTGGTCCAGGTAGTGGCAGAGACAAGAGTTGGGTGAAGTCTAAGGATCCGTACGAGGACTCGGAGTGTTACCATTGTGGCAGGAATGGCCACATCAAGCAGAGCTGTTTTACTTGGAAGAGAAAGAAGAAGGGCGACAAAGGGAAGCAAGATGAGAACACTACAATGGCGGCCTTGATTCATGGAGGTAATGTGATCGTCGTAGGTGATGAGGTTATCACAAACATCTCCTGTGATGACAATTCTTGGCTAGTGGACTCAGGGGCTTCATCGCACGTATCTCATAACAGGGCACTATTTTCCACTTACACGATAGGCGACAGTGGAGTGTTGAAGATGGGCAATGGAGATGTGTTGAAGGCGATTGCCGTTGGAGATGTGCATTTGAGAACGAAAACGGATGCAGTTCTTGTTCTTAAAGATATTCGTCTTGTCCCTGATATCCGTTTCAACCTGGTGTCGGTTGGAAGGTTGGATAACGAGGGATTCTTCAGTCTATTCGGGAATAGTCAGTGGAAGCTTTCCAGAGGTTCGATAGTTATTGCCAGAGGAAGCAAGAAGTCCGTTCTCTACTATATAGAGGGGAGCGCACAGGGTGTACAGGAGGTGAATACAGTTTCTGACGCGTCTACCGAGTTATGGCACAGACGGCTTGGCCATATCAGCGAGAAGGGGATGAGCTACTTGTGAACATAAAGGTGATTCCAGGGATCAAGTCTACAAAGTTGGAGAAGTGCACACACTGCTTAGCTGGAAAGAAAAATATGATGTCTTTCCAAAGTCACCCAAGTTCAAGAAAGCCGGCGTTGCTCGAGTTGATTCACTCGGATGTCTGCGGTCCTATGAAGGTAAAATCTATTGGTAGTGCTTCTTACTTTATAACTTTTATTGATGACTATTCCAGAAAGGTTTGGGTCTATGCCTTAAAGACCAAGGATTAGGTGTTGTCCACTTTCAAAGAGTTTCAGGCCTTTGTTGAATAAGAGACGGGCAAGAAGTTATTGTGTGTTCGGTCCAACAACGACGACAAATACGTTGGTCCCTTTGATGCTTATTACAAAGATCAAGGGATACGACACCAGAAGACTCTGCCCAAGACATCTTAGCTCAATGGTGTAGCGGAGTGCATGAACAGGACACCGATGAAGAGGGTGCGATGTTTGCTGTCAGAAGCAAATTTACCAGACAGTTATTGGGATGAGGCTCTTCTTAGAGCTGCTTATGTTATTAATTTATCTCCTATTGCTCCTTTGCAGGGTGATGTGCCTGATAAAGTATGGTACGACAAAGAGCCGTCATACAATCACCTGCGAGTGTTTGGTTATAAGGCCTTCGTGCATGTATCGAAGGACGATAGGTCCAAACTTGAGCCTAAGACGAAGCGGTACGTCTTTGTCGGCTACGGTCGGGATGAGTTTGGCTATAGACTCTTCGATCCAGTGGAAAGAAAGCTCTACAGAAGCAGGAACGTGGTATTCGTCGAGGATCAGACCATAACCAACACTCGGGATTCGAAGATGCCTTCTGAGGCTGAGGAATTGCCTGAGTTAGAGTTATGTCGTTTCGAGCAGTTTCCAGAGAATATCACAGAGGATCCAGTTATGGGGCAGCCAGTACATGGAGTTGCTCCCAACCTTTATCATCAGCCTGCTGATGGTGGTCAGGATGTCCCTCAAGAGGATGAGCATGCCGGGGAGGCAGCTCCTGAAGGGGAGGAGGCTGTTGGTATACAGCCAGCACTAGTGGCTCCATTTAGAAGGAGCGACAGAGAACGTTGGCTATCTATGAGATACTCACCGGGTGAGTATGTGCTACTGACTAACGGGAGAGAGCCCGAAAGTTTTACAAAGGCTATTGAAGACGAACATAGGCAGGATTGGATGCAGGCTATGTAGGAGGAGATGAGTTCCTTACATGCCAATTCTACTTACAAGCTGGTACGGTTGCCAAAGGACAAGAAGGATTTGAAGAATCGATGGGTGTTTAGAGTAAAGCAGATAGATGATGCTATTCGCCCTCGATACAAAGCGAGGCTGGTAGTTAAAGGCTACGGTTAGTGGAAAGGCATGGATTATGATGAGATCTTTTTGCAAGTCATCAAGCAGTCGTCTATTCGGGTGGTGCTAGCATTGGCAGCCAGTTTTGACTTGGAGGTCGAGCAGATGGACGTGAAGACGACATTCCTCTACGGTGATCTTGAGGAGGAGCTATACATGGAGCAGCCAGAGGGATTCTATGAGAAGGGCAAGTCATATTTCGTCTACCTGTTGAGGAAGGGCTTGTATGGTCTGAAGCAAGCTTCGAGGCAGTGGTACAGAAAGTTTGAGTCATTTATAGGGGAGCATGGTTATGCACGGACGACATCGGACCATTATGCATTTGTGAGGTACTTTGTCGAGGATGATTTCATCATTTTGTTGCTCTATGTTGATGACATTCTATTAGTGGGTCGAAATACTACTAGGATTGCGGGGTTGAAATGCCAACTGGGTGCAGCCTTCTCTATGAAGGATTTGGGCACTGCAAAGACTATTCTTGGGATAGAGATCAGTCGAGAGAGAGAGAGAGAGAGAGTCCAAGCTGCTACACTTGTCCAAAAAAGTACATTCATCGGGTACTTTAGCATTTCGGGATGGACGGGTCGAAGAAAGTGAGTTGTCCCCTTGCGGCTCACTTTAAGCTCACTGAGGAGCAGTGTCCATCTACCGTAGATGAAAAAGAAGATATAGAGTGGGTTCCATATGTCTTAGTTATGGGAAGCCATATGTATGCTATGGTGTGTACGAGGCCAGACATCGCTCATGTAGTTGGCATAGTTAGAAGATATCTTTCAAATCCTGAAAGGGTACAATAGAGTGCGGTTAAGTGGATTCTACGATACCTTCAGGGCACTGCCGATTGGAGACTTTCTTTTGGTGGTGACGAGCCAAAGCTGGTTGGATATACTGATGCTGATATGGTTGGAGATGTAGACACGAGGCGATCGACTTCAGGCTATGTGTTGATGTTTACTGGAGGAGCGGTATCGTGGCAGTCGCGGTTACAGAAGTGTGTTGCCTTGTCGACGACAGAGGCAGAGTACATTACAGTGATAAAGGCTTGCAAGGATTTACTGTGGATGAAAAAGTTGTTGCAGGAAATGGGGCTGAAGCAAGAGCAATATACTTTACTTTGAGACAGTCATAGTGCTATTCACCTTGTGAAGAATCAGATCTTTCATAGCCAGTCCAAGCACATCGAGACTCGGTATTGGATACGGGATATGGTTGAGAAGAAGGATGCAGAGCTTGAAAAGGTTCATATAGATGATAACGGATGTTCACCAAGATTCTATCAAGGGGAAAGTTTGAGTTCTGTAGACAGATCGTCGGGATGACGACCTCCTCCACATAGTTGTAAAACGGGAAGAAATGTTGGAGTGGGTGGGGTTCCCAACCTATGTAGAGAAGACCCCGGAGTGCGACGAGTCGTCTGTGTGTCAGAGAAGCTCGGAGAGGTGACGAGGCCATTCGGAGACGAAGGAGAAGCTCGGAAGCTACCAGAGACCATTCTGGAACAGGGGAGGCAGAGTTCGGGCCGAACTCTTCCCCAGGCAGAGTTCTGGACGAACTCTGCCCCCTTGGTTCCAGAACTGTGCTGTCACAAAAACACAGAGTTCTGGCCGAACTCTGTGTCAATGGGCCTAGGCAGATTTCAGGGTGATTTAATCACCGTTGGATTGTATCCTACGGTCCAGGTTTTGTTACGTGATTATGGTATTTAGATATGGTTTTTTCTAACCCTAATCACAGGTGTAACACATCACAACATTGAAGAAAAGAGAGAGAAAAGTGGCAAGAGTGCCATTGCAACTTTGGGAGAGAAGAAGGAGGATTGAAGGCCATTTTCGAAGGAGGATCGTGTTTGGGTAATCTCTACTCGTCATCTTTGTTCTTCGTAGCCTTGTAATCAATTTTTTTGCTTTCAAGTATTGTGGGGATCCGTATTGGATCGGAAGAAGTTTGCAGAGGGTGTACTCCTTTATTTCATTAGTGAAGGCTTCTCAGGGTTGGACTCTGATCGTCTTGTAATTTTTTCCCGCAAGGGTTTTCTGTTGGCACAGTTATTTTGATAACATTAACAGCATTTTCGTAGTCTAATTTTCTCTGTATTTTAGATAAATATTACTTAAAAAGCTCAAATACATAAGTCCTGTCCATTCAAGCCAAGTCATCGAAGCCTTATGGAAATTCCTAAAAGAAGACTGAAGAAAAGACCAGCAATCCTTAAAGACGTCTCTCAACAATTCAAGATGTCGAGTCTATACAAGGTCTAGGTCTTTCTGTAAACACCTAAGGTTGGATGATAAAACATAAAGCTCTTCTAAATTTTTAGTCAAAAATCAATGTCTAAAAGATCGGCATACCGACGGTATATCGCTGTATACCGACGGTATACCATTTTTTTAGCCACAAAATGTTCTGTGATGAATATCGGCATACCGACGGCATATAACAGTATACCGACGGTATATCATTTTGTGAGCCACAAAAATATTCTGTGACGAACTTCGGCATATCGACAACATACAACAGTATACCGACGGTATACCGTTTTGTTAGCCACGAAATGTTCTGCGACGAACATCGGTATACCGATGGCATACCGCTGCATACCGACGGTATACCGGTTTATCTAATTTGATTTTTGAATGGACAAATACTAGGATTAAATGCTCTCCAACAGATATAATTATTACCGTTACTGTTCCAAGCGGTACACCAACGGCATGCCGGTCTATACCGACGGTATGCCGTCTGGGTTATATTCAGGAGCATTGAATGCTACCTACCCTTGGTTTTCTATATAAATGGATTCCTTCTCTCTCTTGAATGCCATCCACTTAAGCCATAAATTTCTCAACAACCAAGAGCTCCACCATTACTACTCTATCCAAGCTTGTAATTGTCATCCAATCCAATAGTGCTAGAGTTTTCAAGAGTTGTACTTTTCGATCTTTAAGTGTTAGAAGATCAACACTTTGCTTCCTTTCCTTTTTGAAGTTGGCGAGTTCTTCGGATCCAAACTCGTGTTAAAGTTGGCTGGTTCTTCAGATCCAAACTCGTGTGTACTATTTATAAAATAGTGGATTTAAGCTGGAGAGAGTTCCGGGACTGGATTGCCTCTAGGGAGGAACTAGAATACATCGCGTGTTTGATTTTCTCACTCTCTCTCTCTTTTTATTTCAGTAATATAGCTTCTTGTGTTTAAGTTTTATTTTATTTTCCTATTCACCCCCCTCTAGGGTTCTACAATTGGTATCAGAGTTTTGTTCTCTTGATTTGGATTTACACTCTTAGAGTGATCCATGGCCACTAACCCTAGTATTAACACATTCCACAATGAGGGACACTCCACAAATAGACCTCCTCTATTTGATGGAACCAACTATAACTATTGGAAGATTAGGATGAGCATTTATCTGAAGTCCATAGATTTCGATTTATGGGATTGTGTGATAAATGGTCTTCCTACTCCTTCCGGAGTTATTGAGGATGTTGTATCTGACACCCTTAGAGAAAAACTCACTGAGAATGTCAAGAAGCTTGCTAGTCGAGATGCTAAGGCTATGAACGCTCTTTACTGTGCTCTCGATAGCAGTGAATTCAATAGGATCTCTACTTACAAAACTTCTAATGAGATTTGGAAGTTGTTAGAAGTCACACACGAGGGAACATCACAAGTAAAAGAATCAAAGATTAGTAGACTCACACAAGAATATGAATCTTTTAAAATGAAACAAGATGAGTCTATTACTTGCATGTTTACTCGTTTCAGTGATATCATTAACCCTCTTTTTTCTCTTGGTAAAGAATATCCTACTCATGAAAAGATTAAGAAAATTCTCAGAGGATTGACTAAAGGATGGAGTCCTAAAGCTACCGCCATCATTGAAGGGAACAACTTGATAACCATGAACCTTGAGACCCTCATGGGGAAGCTTATCACTCATGAACTTGACATGAAAGATCAAGAGGAATCATCCATGCAAGAGAAGGAGAAAGAGAAGGCCAAAGAAAAGGAGAAGTCTCTGGCTCTCAAAGTTACAAAATCCTACTCAAAGGATAGCTCCGACGACAACGAGTCGGATAATGATGAAGAGATAGCTCTCACAGCAAAACATTTTCAAAAGTTCCTCAAGTTCAACAAAGCCAACCGCTTTAGACGGGACAACGATGATGACCCTGCTTGCTACCAATGCAGGAAACTGGTCACATCAAGAGAGATTGCCCTATGACAAGAAAAGACTCCAGTAAGTACGAGAAGCCTACCAAAGGAAGCTCCTCCTCCAAAAAATACGCCAACACCAGCATCTGGTGTGAAAGTGATGCTAGCGATTCAGACAACGATAAAGAATGCAAACACAATACAAATGTCTGTCTCATGGCAACCGATGAGGTACTCGATGATTTCTCTTTAAATACTCTCACTTATGATGATTTGGAAAATGCTATTCTTGAACTACACGAGGAACACAAAGATGTTAGAAACAAGTTCAAAAAATCTCTAAAAGAGGTTGATGCACTCAAACTTGAAGTAGAAAGACTCTCCAACATCATTATTGATGTAAAAGGGAAATCTTCTGCCTCCGATACGGATGAGATAGAGTCTTTGCGACTCAAGTTACAAGAATCTCAACTTATCATTGAGAAAATGGATGATGAGATTCAATCCCTCAGAAGGGCTTATGATTTTGCTATGCATAAAGTTCAAGCTGCAAACAGAAGAGAATATGATACTTCTACTAAGTATAATGATCTTCTTGTACAGAGTAAGAAACTAGTTGATAAGAACACTACTCGCACACATGCTCCAAGACACGCCTACACTCATGACAACACTAGTCATAATTCTTACATAAACAAGAACACTACACACAAGTCCTATCCTAACAAAAGGAAAGGAACCTTTGTTAAGAAGAACACCTCACATCATGCCTTCTATTATCATCATCATAACACTCATGTTAAAACTCCTTGCACTAAAGCTTCACATGTGCATAACACTCACACATTCTTCTCTAAATCTTCCATGATGTGCTGCTATTGTGGCTTACTTGGACATACTTCCAATTATTGTCTAACTAGGAAACAAGTTGATATGAAAGTTTATAAATGGGTTTCTAAGACTAACAATCAAGGACCCAAACAATCATAGGTACCAAATGTTCATCTTCAACTTATGTTGTAGGTGAAGAATCCTTCTCATGCTAAAAGCAAGTGGATCCTCGATAACAGTTGCTCACGGCACATGACCGGTGAAGCCTCACTTTTTACAACACTATCGATGAAGAAAGAAGGACACGTATCCTGTGGTAACAATCTAAAAGGCCACATCATAGGAAATGGTAATATCGGTTCCCCTCCTTATCCGTGTATTAAGAATGTTTGTCTTGTTACAAATCTCAAACATAATCTTCTAAGTATCAGTCATCTTACGGATAATGGTTATGATATTAAGTTTGTTAAACTCAAATGCTTCATTACCGATAGTTCTAGTAGATCTATAGTGTATGAAGGCATTAGAGAAAACAATATTTATGTTCTCTACATGTTGAAGGTACTAACAATGACAGGTGCTTAGTCGCAAAGAACGATAAGAGTTGGCTTTGGCACATGAGGCTTGGACACGCCAACATGGATACCATCTCCCGTCTTGCAACCAAGCATCTCCTTCAAAAAGGATATGGTATGCGAAGAATGTGAGAAAAGTAAGTTGACCAAGTCATCTTTCAAATCCATCAACTCTGTGAGTACCACTAGACTTCTTTAACTCATTCATATGGATTTATTTGGTCCTAGTAGAGTAGCTAGTCTTGGAGACAACCTTTATGCTTTTGTTTTGGTTGATGATTTTTTGTGATTTACTTTGGTCATTTTTCTTGCTAGTAAAAGTGATACTTTTCGTGAATTTGTTGCATTTTATAAACGTGTTCAAAATGAGAAAGGCATTTCTATTAATAAGATTAGAAGTGATCATGGAGGAGAATTTGACAATGTCGATTTTAAAAGATTTTATGAAAAGAATAGTTTTGGTCATGATTTTGCATGCCCACGAACTCCTCAACAAAATGGTGTTGTGGAGAGAAAGAATAGAACCCTTGGCGATACGGCCCGGGTTATGTTAAACCAATATAAGCTCCCCCAATACTTTTGGACGGAAGCCGTAAACACGGCATGTCATGTTATAAATAGGGTCTTGATTAGACCTATTTCAAAAAGGACTCCTTATGAGCTTTGGTTTGACAAAATTTTCTCTATTGAGTATTTTAAAGTTTTCAGATGCAAATATTTTATTTTGAATACCAAGGACAACCTAGGCAAATTTGAAGAAAAAGCTTATGAAGGTATTTTCCTTGGCTACTCAATTCATAGTAAAGGTTTTCGTGTTTTTAATAAAAGAAGTCTCGTTGTCGAAGAGTCAATTAATGTCTATTTTGATGAACTTAACTCTTCTACATCCTCCTCATCCGATGATATTGATGACATCTTTTTTGGTTTGGAGAACTCTTCTATTGGAGATCCTCATCCTTCTTCATCTAACAATAAAATTGTGACCCTTCCAACAAAAGATTCTCCACCACTCGAGCCTCCTCAAGAGTATCTCCCAAAAGAATGGAGATTTGTCCCTAATCATCCTAAGGAACTTATCATTGGTGATCCTTCATCCCGTGTAAGTACTAGATCCTCTACTCGTGATCTTTGTACAAATGTGGCTTTTATTTCTCAAATAGAGCCTAAAAATATTAGTGATGCTTTTCATGATGAATTTTGGATGATAGCGATGCAAGAAGAGCTAAATTAATTTGAGCGAAACAAGGTTTGAAAACTTGTCCCTAAACCTAACAACCACCCCATTATTGGGATTGAATGGGTGTTTCGCAATAAACTTAATGAAGATGGGTTAGTGACTCGTAACAAAGCCCGATTGGTTGCTCAAGGCTATAACCAAGAGGAAGGCATTGACTACGATTAAACCTATGCTCCGGTTGCTCGTCTTGAATCCATTCGCATGCTTTGTGCTTTTGCTTGCTTTAATGATTTCAAACTTTTTCAAATGGATGTTAAAAGTGCTTTTCTAAATGGCATTATTAAAGAGGAAGTTTATGTTAAGCAACCTCCTGGCTTTGAAGATTTTCAATTTCCTCATCACGTCTTCAAACTACACAAAGCCCTTTATGGCCTCAAACAAGCTTCTCGTGCTTGGTATGAGCGCCTTAGCTCTTTCCTTATATCTCACAATTTTTCTAAGGGCAAAGTCGACATCATACTTTTTATCAAATCCCTTAATGGTACACTTTTATTAGTACAAATTTATATCGATGACATTATCTTTGTTTCTACTAATAATGCACTTTGTGTAGAATTTGCTAAAGTTATGCAGGATGAATTTGAAATGAGCATGATGGGCGAACTATCATTCTTTTTGGGCTTGCAAATCAAACAAGGACCAAAAGGAACCTTCATCAATCAAGCCAAATATACAAAGGATCTCCTCAAACGCTTCGAACTTGACTCATCCAAATCAATAAGGACTCCTATGGCAACAACGACAAAACTTGATAATGATGAAGATGGTACTTCGGTCGACATTCGTAAGTATGGAGGTATGATATGTAGCTTACTCTATCTTACTGCTAGACGACCTGATATCATGTTTAGTGTGTGTCTTTGTGCACGATACCAAGCAAATCCAAAGGAGTCGCACTTATGTGTTGTTAAGCGTATTTTTCGATATCTCAAAAGCACTATTAATATGGGACTTTGGTATCCGAAATCTTCATCCTTTGAGCTTCATGGCTTCTCGGATGCAGATTTTGTCGGATGTAAAATTGACCGAAAAAGCACTAGCGGCACATGCCAATTCCTTAGAAAATTCTTGGTATCGTGGTTTAGTAAGAAACAAAACTTTGTTGCTCTTTCAACCACTGAGGCCAAGTATATAGCGGCCGGATGCTGTTGTGCACAAATTTTTTGGATGTCACAAACACTTGTAGACAATGGCATTTCTTCTACTTGTACTTCTATTTAATGTGATAATACTAGCTCGATAAATCTCACAAAAAACCCGATTTGTCACTCCCGTACGAAGCACATTGAGATTAGACACCATTTTCTTCGTGGCCATCAACAAAAAGGAGATATCCGCCTTGATTTCATTGACACTACTTATCAATTGGTCGACATTTTTACCAAACCACTCCCGGAGGATCGTTTTATTTTTCTCTGACCCGATATTGTTCTCCGACGATGTCCCCTGGGCGAAAGGGGCCACCATTCTCTTTCTTTCCTCAATCGTTCCGATCATTTCTCCATTTCATTCCCGGGCCCCGAAGAATTAGGCATCATTCATTTTGACACTTAGCTCCCCTCCAACGGCACACCGACGGTATACGGTGGCATACCGACGACAGACCGATTTGAGTTCAGAACTATGTTCTGTACACAAAATTGGTATACCGCCGACATGCGCCGGTATACCGACGACATGTCGTTTGACGCACGGACTGACTGTCAAATCTGCCTCGGGCCCCACTATATCTTCTATTCTTCTTTTCACACTATCTCATTAACTACCCATCAAATCTATTCCTCTCCCTCATAACTTCCTATCCCATCCCACCATTTTTACTACCTTCATTAAATTACTTTCATCATCACACTCTTCAAAACTCCCCCCCATTTACTCCTTTCATCAATTAACTTATATTTTCAAAACTTCCAATCCCTTCCTATTCCCCTTTATTACTTTAAAAACCCAACCTTCTTCTTCTTCCTCCTCTTCATTCTTTATCTCTTCTCCTTCATACCTATCCATCAACCCATGGCTACCCACAAACGTCCACGCTCCTCCTCCACTGCTGCAAACCCGTTCACTCTCGTGCCTCTTCCTCATGGCTATGATCCAAAAAATTTCACCTCCCCCTAGCTGCCGACGATTGGTTCCAGCATTTTGCCAACCACAACGTCTTCAAGGGCAAGGCCATCAACTGGAATCTTTTCTTCGGCCATCTTTTCCTCTTTGAGTCGGCCGGCCTCTCATCTCTTCTACAGCGTTAGGTGCCCGTCTACCCGACAGCGATGCGCCAATTCTACTGCAATCTCGTTCCCGATCTCCAGAACAATGCCATCGAGACCATGGTAAATGATCGACACTTTCGTCTGACGGCTCGAGACATTGCCGAGATCTCGAAGTCCCTACAAGGCGATGCTCTGCCAACCTTGGTAGGTCTCTATCCTTCTGCCGAAGTCTCTTTTGATGAGTTATGTGCCATCATTTTCAAGGGACCCAATCCTTCGGCCATTCCGGCCCTCTCTAAGCAGTTGGAGTCGTTCTATACTACGAGCTCCATCGAATCATCTGCCACACCATCTACCCCAAGGCCGGCAACTACGATACGATCACCAATGACGCACTCGTATGCATGTACTACCTCTACTCCAAGAAGACTTGGTCGTTTCCTAAGACCCTTCTCAATGCTTTCTTCTTTGTCCTGCCCGTCGGAAAGTAGCCCCTCAACTATGGCTCCCTCATCACACTTATCCTTGAGGCGAAGAATGTGGATCTCTCCCTCTGCCAGTCGGACGGCGTTTCCTTCTTCCTTGCTGTCTCCCGTTCTACCCTTGGTGCCTCAGTATCTCGTGCGTCTTCCTCCCATGACCCGTCGGCTGATTCTCCTGCTGCGCCTTCTTCTGTGCCTCCTCCATCCGGGCGTTTTTTGCCACTGACCTAGCAGTATTTCGATATGCGCATGGCTCAGGCGGAGGACCAGATGAGGGCCAACACCCGCGTGCTTGAAAATCTTATCCAGAGCCGCTTCCATGACCAGACCTATTTCATCCAGCGCACTCTCCAAGACTGAAATGCCTATCTGGATCTCAAACTTCAGGATTCCCAGTACCAAGGCTCCCGCTTCTCTGACCCCAACCCCTACGGATTCATGTACCCGGACGACATGGATCATTTCGGTGCTTTTTACGGTGCTCAGGAAGGGGAGGACGATGATCCGGCGGATGAGTAGTTGCAGGCTCCTGTTGAAGGTGGTAGAATAAATTGGTGTTGTTTTAGTGTGTGTCCTTTGAGGTCCTTCGGGACCAGTAGTTTGTTTTTATGTTGTGTGTGGTCCTACGGGGACTATTTCTTATGTTTTGATTTTGTCTTGCTCACTCTCATGAAGGAGAGTTTTATATGGTTTTATGTAGTATCAAGTATGTACCCCTTCCTTATCTAATATATGCATGCTTTTTGTCCACCATTTTGCTTTCAATATTTATCTCTGATATTTTTTACTACTTATTTCCCATCTTTGAATAAGTGACAAAGGGGGAAAAACGTATTGAGGGGGAGTTGTCTACCTACGGGGGAGTCACTCCCTGAAGATGCTATCTCTCTGTTTTGTCAATTATCAAAATGGGGGAGATTGTTGGAACAGTTTATTTTGATAACATTAACAGCATCTTCGTAGTCTTGTTTTCTCTGTATTTCAGATAGATATTACTTCAAAAGCTCTACTACATAAGTCCTGTCCATTCAAGCCAAGTCATCGAAGCCTTATGGAAATTCCTAAAAGAAGACTGAAGAAAAGACCATCGATCCTTAAAGACGGCTCTCAGCAATTCAAGATGTCGAGTCTATACAAGGTCTAGGTCTTTCTGTAAACACCTAAGGTTGGATGACAAAATATAAAGCTCTTCTAAATTTTTAGTCAAAAATCAATGTCTAAAAGATCGGCATACCGACGGTATACCGCTGTATACCGACGGTATACCGTTTCTTTAGCCACAAAATGTTCTATGATAAATATCGGCATACCGACGGTATACCATTTTGTAAGCCACAAAAATGTTCTGTGACGAACTTCGGCATACCGACGGCATGCAACAGTATACCGACGGTATACCATTTTGTTAGCCACAAAATATTCTGTGCCGAACATCGGTATACCGACGGCATACCGCTGCATACCGACGGTATACCGATTTATCTAGTTTGATTTTTGAATGGACAAATACTAGCATTAAATGCTAGCATTAAATGCTCCCCAACGGATATAATTATTACCGTTACTGTTCCAAGCGGTACACCGACGGCATGCCGGTCCATACCGACGGTATGCCGTCTCGGTTATATTCAGGAGCATTGAATGCTACCTACTCTTGGTTTTCTATATAAATGGATTCCTTCTCTCTCTTGAAGGCCATCCACTTAAGCCATAAATTTCTCAACAACCAAGAGCTCCACCATTACTACTCTACCCAAGTTTTTAATTGTCATCCAATCCAATAGTGCTAGAGTATTCAAGAGTCGTACTTTTCGATCTTCAAGTGTTAGAGATCAACAGTTCTCTTCCTTTCCTTTTTGAAGTTGGCGAGTTCTTCGGATCCAAACTCATGTTGAAGTTGGCGAGTTCTTCGGATCCAAACTCGTGTGTACTATTTATAAAATAGTGAATTTAAGCCGGAGAGAGTTCCGGGACTGGATTGCCTCTATGGAGGAGACCAGGATACATCGCGTATTTGATTTTCTCACTCTCTCTCTTTTTATTTCAGTAATATAGCTTCTTGTGTTTAAGTTTTATTTTATTTCCCTATTCACCCCCCTCTAGGGTTCTATATTTTCCACGTCAAAAATTCTCTGTGTCTGCGTGGATTGTGTTTGGTGTTTGGTTCGTGCGTTGTATTGCTCGGTTCTCTCGAAGGTACTCTCTAGTTTGGAAAAGGTTTTCGTGCTTCTTTTCCAACAGAAACTATAGATTTGTATGGATGTGAGAATTCCTGATCAGAATATATATATATATATATATATATATATATATATATATATATATATATATATATATATATATATTCTCAGGTAATCATGGGTTTGAAATTGGATTTCCCAAATTTAAACGCTGATATTGAGATGGGTTGAAAATATATAATCTCATCATATGGGTATAGAAAACTAATTTGTTGATTTTGACTCGGTATAACTACTTATATGTAGTATTAAATGAATCATAAGTTTGACTCGGTATAGAAAAATATTTAATTTATTTTTCCGAAAATTTTCAATAACCTAAATCATGAATTTAAATTTAACAATTATTTAAATAACCATATAATATAAAATTTACATCCTAAACTAATCTTATTGTGATGCATATTTTAAAAACTAATCAAATTTTGAATATAATTACAACTAAGATATGACACTTTAGTTTTGTATAAATATATATTTATATATCCTCCCTTTGGCTTTTGTCCTTCAATTGATTTGCAGATACAACAAACAGAGGCGGATACAAGCAAATTCGAAAGACCAACAAAGAGACAATTATGCAACGACATTAGTAGTATTCCTGACGACGTGCTCGTCTCGTTCATCTTCGTAAGGCTTCCGGTGAGATCCGTACTTGCTGTTCGATTGGTGTGTAAGTCTTGGTTTTTGTTGACAACGAGCCCAAGTTTCATACTCAGTCATGTCTGTCAATCCCGCACAAGTATTGTGTTTAGGTCCAAAAAGCACTCCACCTTGTACCGTATGAGCCTCAACGAGAGCGCCAATGCAAGGAGGAGAGTGATAGAAGAAAGCGAGATGGATCTTCCAAGTAAGTTGCTCGAGTATTTTGGCAGAGATTCTCGTGAGCTTAAATTGTCAGCTTCCTGTGACGGGTTGTTATGCTTTGATGTTCTAATTTATGTTAGGAGGAGGATCGGTTACATCATGTGTAACCCGGTGACTAAGGACTGGCTTATTATTCCTGGGAACTTGCGTAATGGTTTCTACGGCTTCATTAGTGGCTTCTATCTCTACTCTTCAACAGGGTAGTATAGATTGCTGCAACAATACTTTGAAATAGGCACAAGCACTGGATATGAAAATGTAGGATACGAAGTGTTCAGTATCGGAGGATCAAGTGGAGCTTGGAGGCCTATTCATGCCTCTTTTGGTATCTCCTCCTCGTGGCTCTGGCCTTCACGTATCTTTCTACGTGGAAGTATCCATTTTTTGTCTATTCTAGATTGTGATTTTAGAGTTGAATTTGATACAAATACTGAAAAATTCAAAAAAAAATACACATCCCTCCTCGACTGCATCTACATGGTTACAATAATGATCTGATATAGATGGGAGAAAGCTTGGGTTTGTGGAAACCAAATGCAAATTCGAGTGAAATAAACATATGGTGTTTGAAAGACTACACCAAAGTGGAGGAACGGGTCAAACAGTACACAGTCTCAGTCTATGGACATTTCTGCACTCATTTGGCTATTTGGGATGATGGGAAGGAGCTTCTGTTAAAATGTGATGACAGTGGTTTTGCGCTCTACAACTTGGAGTCCAAGACTTTCAGGAAGACAATGATCGACTACTTGAGGCACTATCCTCAGATTTGGGTGCCTTACATAGAAAGTCATGTATCTTGTAATTCTTTGAAGAACATAAGGTATATCTGTTAACTTACAATTCCGGTCCAAGTATCTTAAGTTGCTCTGAGTTGTTACATCTTAAGAGGTGGATTTTTAGTTGCCCCGGGCTAACAGGAACTTCATTTTGGTTTAATTTGAACTTTTTCTTTTTTAAGTCTTGTGTGCTTCATAATGTTTTTGAGAAAGAAACTTCATGGAATGTGATCTTCAAAGCATTAATATTGTGTTTCAATTCAAGGCATGCCCTTCTGAGTTTCAATTCAAATAGTGATTCATTAATATTCTGTTTCATTTCTTAAGTAAGCATATTCATGCAGCATAGGTTGATGGCATTGGGTCTGAATAATATTCTTACTTTTCACTGTGGCGTAATCTGTACTTATAATAAAGATGGCTGCAGCGGATCAAATAGTACACAATTTTAGTAAATAGCATAAGGACATTTATGTATAATTAAGAGTATTATATGTTGGAAAAGGTGCACTCCTTTGGCCATTCGGGATGATGGGAAGGAGGTTCTCCTAATATTTGACTCACTTCGAGTCTGAGACTTTCAGGAAGAAAATGATCAACAAGAGGCAAATTTCTGTGGTTTTAATTGGGTGCATCGCATCACATAGAAAGTCTTGTATCTTGTAATTCCTTAAAACAAGTGATGCTGAGGTATCTAGATCTGTTATCTAACACATTAAAAGTCTTCTTCCAAATAACTTTTGTTATGGAATTAATTCAAGACTATTGTTTGCAATGGACTTCTAGTGATTAATGTTCTAAAAGAAATTCCCAAAGAAATGTGGGATGAGCTTCTATGTGATTGTTTGGCTCTCTAAATTAAACAAATTTTATTCCACAAACATTGATTGTGACTGGATAATAGACGAGTTCTATTCTATGAAGCCTCGTCGCGTACAACATCAATAGGTAAGTCATATGTGAACATTTTGAAAGCTATTATTGTTTACTTGTTTTCTAGCGTATTTGGACTCAATATATAATTATTATATTTATATCTAAATAGATATTAAATTTTATTATAGTCCACCCAATTTTAAATCCTGGATCCGCCTTGTTAGTAACCTCCTAGCTCCCTCAATATTTTCTTTAGGAGAAACAACAAGATATATACAATCTATCAATAGTCTACAGTAGAAAGAGTAAGTTATTGTAAGGTGAAAATAAAGCAAAGTTTAACGAGAGAAACAATCTCATATATATAGAACTTTAGTGAACTCAGTTTACAAAGGAACAAACCTTCATAAACGCCATCCCAATGGAACATGAACCTCTTTTGATCTCTCTCTCTCTCTCTCTCTCTCTCTTAATCATTGATATAAATTTGGTAAAATCATGAATTATGAACTTAAATTTAATAAAATTAAAACTATATTTAATCAAATTGTAATCCATTCTTTATATGGAATATAATAGGACCAAAACTAAATATAAATAGGACCAAAACTTAAATTGTCAGCTTCCTGCGATGGGCTGTTATGCTTTGATGTTTCAATTTATCTTTATCGTAGCTTGTTAGCTTCCTACTTTGTGTGCAACCCAGTGACCAAGGACTGGATTAATGTTCCTTGGAACTTGCGTAAGGGTTTCTACGGCTTTATTGTTGGCTTCTACTTCCACTCTTCAGTAGGAGGAGAGTATAGATTGCTGCAATAATACTTTGAAATGGGCATAAGCACTAGATATGAAAACGTAGGATACGAAGTGTTCAGTATCGGAGGATCAAATAGAGCTTGGAGGCCTATTCATGCCTCTTCTGGTATCTCCTCCACGGTGCTATGGCCTTCACGTATCTTTCTGCATGGAAGTATCCATTTTCTGGCCTTTCCAGATTGCGATTTTAGAGTAGAATTTGATACAAATACTAAAAAATTCAGAAAAATACCCATCCCTCATCGACTGCATCTACATGGTTACAATAATGATCTGATAGAGATGGGAGAAAGCTTGGGTTTGTGGCAACCAAATGCAAATTTGAACGAAATAAACATATGGTGTTTGAAAGACTACACCAAAGAGGAATGGGTCAAACAGTACACACTCAGTCTATGGACATTTCTGCACTCCTTTGTCCATTTGGGAGGATGGGAAGGAGCTTATGCTAAAATGTGATGGCCCTGGTTTTGCACTCTATAACTTGGCCATGACTTCAAGAACACATGGATCAACAACTTGAGACACTATCCTCAGATTTGGGCACCTTACATAGAAAGTCTTGTGTCTTGTAATTCTTTGAAGAACATGAGGGATATCTGTTAACTTATAATTCTGGCCCAAGTATCTCAAGTTGCTCGGAGTCGTTACATCTTAAGGGCTAACTGGAACTCATTTTGATTTAATTTGAACACGTTTTAAAAAAATCTTGTGTGCTTTATTATGTTTTTGTGATAAAAACTTCGTGGAAGGTGACAGTAGTGAAAATTAGGATGCATTGTCTAGTGTGCATGATGCACAGTGCAATTTATAATTCTCTCATATAATAGCTTTATTAAAGCTAGAAGTATGATGTCAAGAAGCTCAAAGTATCTCAAGTTGATCGGAGTACAGTTTCAATGGTGAAATTTTAGCTACATACAACAAAGTCCACAAAGTTTCTTACATTTTCATGAATGTGCATGCATGTATATAATATTTCAATATGTTTTAATTGCCATTGTATCTGACCTTCAACTTATATGTTACCATTGTCATTTTTTAATTGTCGTTCTATCTGCCCGTCAACTTTTTCTATATGTTACCATTGTCTTGATACCATGTCTCCGTGTAATGAAGTATGGAATTGGTTATTATCGATTTGCACCAAATTTAAAGGATACTGAAATTCCAGATTTTAATAATGAAATTTTAGCCATTTGAATAAGGAAAATGTAGATTTGTATGGATGTGAGAATACGGATCAGAATATATCTGCATATAGTTATGAATGTAGATTCACAAGGTTTCTAGATTAATATGTTGATATATAAATATGTTTATATTCTCAGGTTTATTAAACTAATGAGTTGAAATTGGATTTCCCAAATTTAAACACTGATATTGAGATGGATTGAAAAAAAAAATAAACTGATCATGGGTTTAGTAAACTAATTTTTTGAATTTGACTTGGTATAAACTACTTATAATATCTATATAATTTAAATAACCATAATTTTCTGAAAATTTTCAATAAGCTAATATCAAGAATTTAAATTTAACCATAATTTAAATGACCATGTAATATAAAATTTACATCCTAAACTAACCTTAATGTGATGCATATTCTAAAACTAATCAAATAAAAAATAATTCGAAAAATCAACTGAATATATCGGTTAACTTATATATAATTCTGGTTCGAGTATCTCAAGTTTCAGCTGTCACAAGCTAACGGAACTTCATTTTTGATTTAAGTTGATCACTTTTTTTAATATAATATAGTGTGATTTATTATAATATTTGAGATAGAAACTTCATGGAGTGTGGGATTTTTAAAGCACCCCTAGTCTGCTTTAAAGTCTGCTTACAAATTTCATACAAGGCATGCCCTTCTGATTCTAATAATGATGCATGCATTATTGTGTTTCACAATAATGCATGTATTATAATATTTGATTTAATTTGAACACTTTTTTTCCTTTTAATATTGTGTGCTTTATAATGTTTTTGAGATAGAAACTTAAATTAAGGGTATCTTATGGTCATGGTATCTCTGAAGAGGTTCCCATACTTCCTCAATAACAGAGTAATTGCAGTGTTCTCCTCATCTGTATTGTCTTGATTTCTATCCACAGAACACAATTGTAACACAAATATTTGAGGTTTTCGTCTCATATCCTTATTGATTGAGATTGATGGCATTGGGTCTGAATAATTTATAATAGAGATCAACAAGGAACGTGGTGTGACCCGAACCGGAGTTGTCTCTGACCAATTAGAGTCGCCCAAACCGGCCCCGTAACCTTGGGCTCTAATACCACTTGTTGATAACGTTGTGTGACTCGAACCGGATCGCTGGTCCATGAGGTACGATATTGGACTGGGTCATATGCCATAAAAGGGAATTCCCATGTAATGCCACCAATTCCCATCTAAGCCTTTTGAGGGCTCAACCGGAAACAAGATACAATACAACATATCATTCAAGTGATGCATTATTGTGTTTCACTGCTTAAAGAAGCATATTCTTGCAGCAGAGATTGATGGCATTGGGTCTGAATAATATTCTTCCTTTGTCACTGAGGTGTAATATGTACTAATAATAGAGATGGCTGCAAAGGATCAAACAGTACATAAATTCAGTAAATTAACATAAGGACGACATCGATGATGTATAATTAAGAGCTCCTCCTAATTAAGATTTGAGTACTCCGGTTTTGTTTTGTGCTCTATATACAACTTTGAGTCTATAAGACTTTCAAGAAACAAAAGAGATCAACAAGTTGAGGCAAATTAAATTTTGGAGGTTTTGAGTGCGTCACACAGGAAGCTGTTGAGACTAGAAGTTATTTTATTGTGAATGGAATAACAACATATATATAGGAGAGGCTAGCCTCCTCTCCTATCATTCTAGCCAATGTGGGACTAAAGTCCAATAACACTATATATATCAACACTCCCCCTCAAGGTGGGCGAAAGATATTCACTAAGCCCATCTTGTCACATCCTCCCATCATGTTGATAGAACTAAGCCCCTTTGTCAGTCCGTCTGCTACCTGATCTTTGGTTGGAACATAGCCCAGCTCTAGTTCTCCTTTATCCAGTTTTTCTTTGATGAAGAATCTGTCAATCTCAATATGTTTGGTCCTGTCATGCTGCACTGGATTGTTGGCAATATTAATAGCTGACTGGTTGTCACACCATAGCTTCATCTTTGCTCCCTGGTCCAGCTTTAGCTCCGTCAGCATATTCTTCAACCACAACAGTTTTGTGACTCCCAAGGCCATAGCTCTATACTCTGCTTCAGCTGTTGATCTGGCCACTACTGACTGCTTCTTACTCCTCCAAGAGACCAGGTTGCCTCCTACAAATATGCAGTATCCCGATGTGGATCTCCTGTCGTCAGCACAGCTAGCCCAGTCAGAATCACAATAGCCCTCAATGCCTACATGATTATTTCTTCTGAAGATCAGTCCCTTCCCGGGGGCTCCCTTCAAGTACCTCAGAATCTGGTACACTGCGTCCATGTGACCCTTCCGGGGGTCATGCATGTAGCGGCTTACTACACTTACCGCAAAGCTGATATCAGGTCGAGTGTGGCTTAAGTAGATTAACTTGCCCACCAATCTCTGATATCTATCCCGGTCAACTGGTTCTCCAGCTTTAGCATCCAGTTTAAACTTCTGGTCTATCGGTGTCGTAGCTGGTTTACATCCCATCATCCCTGTTTCCGTAAGCAGGTCCAGTGCGTACTTCCTTTGAGAAAGAACGATTCCCTCATTATCTCGAGCAATCTCAATCCCAAGGAAGTATCGAAGAGGGCCAAGATCTTTCACCTCGAACTCCTTGCCAAGTTTTACTTTGAGTTGGGCGATCTCCTGCTCATCATTGCCTGTGATAATCATATCATCTACATATACTGCAAGCATGGTGATATGGCCTCCACTCCGTCTGAAGAAGACAGTGTGATCAGCATTGATCTGCTGATATCCCATCCCTATCATTGCTCTCCTGAACCTGTCAAACCATGCCCGAGGAGACTGCTTCAGTCCATAGAGAGACTTCTTCAGTCTGCAGACCTTGCCTTCTGTCTGTTTTGTGCCGAATCCTGGTGGTATCTCCATGTATACCTCCTCTACTAGATCTCCATGAAGAAATGCATTCTTCACATCCAGTTGGTGTAGCTTCCACCCTCCATTGGCTGCCAGGGAGATCAAGGTCCTGACAGTGCTCATCTTCGCCACTGGTGCAAAGGTCTCGTCATAGTCGATGCCGTACGTCTGACTGTATCCTTTTGCCACCAGTCGAGCTTTATAGCGCTCAACCTGTCCATCTGGGTTCTGTTTCACAGTAAAAACCCATTTACATCCAACTGCTCTTTTCCCTTCTGGCAGTCTCACCAGCTCCCAAGTGTGATTCTTCTCAAGAGCTTCCAACTCCTCGTGCATTGCCGCTTTCCACTTTGGATCGTTCTTGGCAACCTGCCAATTGTTAGGTACAGTAATACTATCCAAAGATGCTATAAATGCTCCATGAGAAGAAGATATATGATCATAAGAAACAAACTTAGCAAGATCCCAACCATATCTGTCCGGAGGATTTCCCGCATTGCTGCGAGTAGTCCTTCGTGTAGGTAGTGGTATGGGAGACATCGGAGGAACGATATCACCTGAGGAGGGTGGTGGTGTAGATGAGGAGGGTGGTGGTGTAGATGAGGAGGATGGTGGTATAGGTGTCTCAGGAGTTGGGACAGGCGCAGGCAAGGGACTTGGCACTGACACTGTAGGTACTGGTCCTATAGTCTGCTTGTTGTTTCTCCTGTTGTAGGTCAGTAACTCCCCCTGAGCCGTAGGTGTAACACTTCTCGTCTCCTCCCTCTGTTCCGCTTCACCTTCATGTTCCTCCTCAACCGTGTCTCTATGCCAAACTTCTAAATCGGTTACCACCAGATTCTCCAAGTTCTCTATCTCCCCCTCTCGCCTTATACTTGTAGTATGAGGCGTGTTATACGAAGTTCCATCCTGGCGGTAATATGGCTCATGCTCCCGGAAGTGGACGTCCATACTAACAAATTTCTTCTTCTCTACTGGACTCCAGCATACATACCCCTTCTGAGTTGCTGAGTAGCCCACGAAGATGCACTTGACTGCTCTAGGGTCAAGTTTTCCAACGAATGGTCTGTTGTCCTTCACAAAACACACACATCCAAACACCTTTAGTGGAAGTATTCCACTATTATTTCCTTGTAATACTTCACATGGAGACTTCCATCCCAGGACTTTTGAAGGCATCCTGTTTATAAGTTGAGCTGCTGTCAACACCGTATATCCCCATAGGTGTTGTGGGACATTCATGTCGATCATCATACTTCTTGCGGTCTCCAGAAGATGTCGGTTCTTCCTTTCTGCTACTCCATTTTGTGCTGGTGTATATGCACAAGAGGTCTGATGCTGTATTCCATGTGCTGACAAGTACTCTGCAAGTGTCCTATTGGTATACTCCGTCCCATTGTCAGATCTCAGTATCTTCACCACTGCATTATACTGAGTCTGGACATATTTATGAAAGTCCCGAAAACAAGCAAATACATCACTTTTGTTCTTCATCAAATACAGCCAGGTGACACGAGATGCACAATCGATAAACGAAACAAAATACTTATACCCATTCATAGTGTTAGTAGCACATGGGCCCCAAACATCAGAATGAACTACCTCAAAGACTGAAGAACTCTTATGACCATTTCCAACATATGAACTCCTAGTAAGTTTTCCTAACTCACATGCATCACATACTAATTTTCTTTTATTTGATTTTGCATACATATCTGGATACAACTTATTTAGAGTATCAAAGGAAGAATGCCCCATCCTCCTATGATGAAGTATCAAAGTGTCTTCAGTCCTCTGCTGCAGCTCCTCCATTCCAGCCTTCTCTGCCATAGACACCAATGCTGAGTCCAGTCCGTCTTGATCTAGGTACCACAGTCCATCATGCCAAGTGCCAGTCCCAAGTCTTCGTCCCGTCCCTTTCTCCTGGAAGATCACCTTAGGAATATCAAAAGAAACAATGCATTTTAGTTGGAGAATTATAGAACTAATAGACAAGAGACTGACTGGGAAGGATGGAGCATGCAAAACATTGGATAACCTTACTGAACCCGTACAATTAACAGTACCCTTACCGACCACTGGTTGGAAAGTACCATCCGCAGTCTGAATGGTGTCTGTCGATGCTAGGTGAGTGTACGAGGAAAACTTACTAGCATTTTCGGTCACATGCCGAGATGCTCCTGAGTCGATAATCCAGTCTGACATTTTAAGGGAAGACATAGATGCAAGAGCGTGAGACTCGTCAGTACCTTCTGATGGATGGGCATACATAGCGGCGTTGCCTCTGAAGAATGGAGTGGATGCCTCCTCTGCTCCACTTCTCCTGTCTCCTTCGATTGACGCTTTTTGCTTTCTCTCCAGCAGGTCCAGTAGCGCCTGATCCTCCTCAGTAAAGGCGCCGCCAGCTCCTCCATTCCCATCTGCCACCAGCAGGTTTGCCCGATAGCCTCCTCGACCACCTCGTCGGCCTCCTCGACCACGTCCACGTCCAGCATATCCTCGTCCACGTCCACCACCTGAGTCTCCCTCCTTAGGTGGTTTGGTACAAGCATATCGATGGTGGCCCATCTCCCCACAGTTGTAGCACTGCCGATTCTGTTGCCAGAGCTCTCCCTTGGATCCTGTATCCCCCGAACCGGTAGCTGCTAGTGCTGACTTCACTTCGGGTAAAGCACCTGTCGATGATGCGCCTGTCCCTGTCTGTAATCTGATCCGCGTCTCCTCCTGAATCATGGCTGAGATAGCCTCCTCGAGACTAGGGATCTCTGGCTGGGCGAGGAGTAAGGCTGTCCTCTGTGTGAATGCTGCAGTCAGTCCCTTAAGGAATTTCATCGTCCTCTCCTGCAGACACACCTGTCTCTCCTTGCACTTTGGGTCCCCGCAGCTTGCCCGTTTGGAATGGTGATCATAATCCAGCCAGAGACGTTCCAACTCCGTAGCGTACTCCTGCACCGTCTTCTCGCCTTGTACGGTGTCGTCGATCTCCCCTTTTATCTGGAAGATCCGTAGATTGTTACCTATGCCATCATAGGTTCTTCTCAATTTCTCCCATACGTCTTTCACCATCTCAATGCCATCTACTGTGGAAGCAATAGACTGGACTAAGGAGTTGAGAAGCCAGATATAAATCACCATATGAGTGGATTTCCACTCGTCGTGTCCTGTCGAGCCCTCTTCCGGCTCTGTCTTCTCGCCTGTCAAGAATCCCTCCAGGTTCTTACCTGCAAGGGTTCTTCTCACCCGCCGTGACCAACTCAAATAGGTGGCTGGTCCATCCAACTTCAGATCGATGGAGGGTAGTTCCAACTTTGGCGGTGCTCGTGTCGTGCTTTCACCAGCCGACACCTTTATCAACTTCAGCAATGTCGCCACATCGTCAGCATCCAGCTTCTTGAGAATCTCCTCCATCGATGCTTCTTCTCGATCACTTCACACTTGCTCCACGACTCACGTTCGTCCTCGCCGTCCTCTCCTAAATCCGAATATGTCTAATTTCATCGGATCTAGGGATTATAGGCATCTCCTTGAGATTGATCTCAAGAACGAGCGTGAATCTTGTACCCGCAATAGCGGTACAATGAATCTTGCAGCCACAAAAGCGGTACAGTAACTTTCAGGCTGACCTACAGCGTAGGTGCCCTAATTCAGGCTGACCTACAGCGTAGGTGCCCTAAAAGTGGTGTGCTCGGAGGCAACCACGGCAGCAGCAGTAGCAGTTGCAGCCGCAACAGCGGCACAGCAACGGCAGCAGCGCGGCAGCGGCGGCGGCGGCGCGGCAGCTGCAGCAGCAGCAGCAGCGGGGCGGCGCTGCAGCTATGGTGGCAGCGGCAGCAGCTGCAGCGGCAGCGGGCGGCAGCGGCGGCGTGGAAGAAGGAAAAGAGGATGAGATTAGGGTTAGGGTTTGTGTGGAGGAGGGGTCTCTGACGGTATTCTAAGCAATTTTAGGCTCTGATACCATGTTGAGACTTGAAGTTATTTTATTGTGAATGGAATAACAACATATATATAGGAGAGGCTAGCCTCGTCTCCTATCATTCTAGCCAATGTGGGACTAAAGCCCAATAACACTATATATATCAACAGAAGCCTTAGTACCTTGTAATTCTTTCAAGAAGTGATAAACGAGGTATCTACATCTGTTAAACTTAATCTTGCACATTAATAGTCTTCTTCCAAATAACTTTCGTTGTAGAAGAAATTTTCAGTGCTATCAACTTCACCAAATATTTTTCTTGAAGAAATTTTAGCTACAACAAAGTACACAAAAGTTTCTTACATTTTCATGAATGTGCATGCATATATAAAGTATTTCCACAGGTGATCTCTTGAGTTGCATCAATCATGATAGTTAACATTCACGATGTTCTAATTGTCATTAAGTCTGAACAAGGAAACTCTATAATTTGAGATGGACTGAAAATATATAATCTGATCATATGGGTTTAGTAAACTAATTTGCTGAATTTGACTCGGTATAATATCTATATAAGGAAACTCTAGATGTGTATATATGGATGTGAGAATCCTGATCATAATATATATACATATATGTTTATATATTCTCAGGTTTATATATTCTCATGTTTATTAAGCTAATTCAAATATGATCTAACTGTTAGAGATTCATTGTACCCTGTCGATTCATGAGATAAAGAACATAAATAAAATTGCGGAAGCGTACCTGAATCCATTGCTAGACTTGATGGATCTTGAAGCGAACGTATCTTTATTGGGTTCGATCTTCCAACTTGCTACGACCCTTAATGACAAAGAGGAATCCGAATCCTTTGTCCCTCCCTTTCTGTTGATGGGGATGCAGAAGAGAAAAAGAGAAAACCTCTCTTTTGGTGGCCGTATAAGTTGGGGACCATAAACCTAATGAATACACATATATATATGTGTGTGTTTTGATATTTCTAATTTGGCCCATTATCAAATTAGAATTATCTCCGGTATCTACACATTAATTCCATGACAATTATACCCTTAAGCCAATTTTCAAATAGACCACTTTAATTTGGCTTAATTATTTAGATAGTCCAAACACAATTAATTTTACATGTGTGACCCCTTAATTATTGAATATTTCCAACACTAAATAGTAAAATCAAATGATCAAACATAATATACTTTCCATCAAAACTAAATATTATTTAAATAAGCAAATTTAAAATTACAACTGTATTTAATCAGACTATAATCGACTATGATCTACATGAAATGTAATTACAACTAAATTTAATATTCTAATTATAATCCATTATATTTATGAAATATAATTTAATCTTACATATAATATCTTCTATTTGTTACTTAAATTTTCCTCCAATCTATATTATTTACCTTCTTCCAAAAATATAATTAATGAATTGAAATTGGATTTCCCAAATTTAAACACTGATATTGAGATGGATTGAAAATATATAATATCATCATATGTTTTTAGAAAACTAATTTGCTGATTTGACCCCGTATAAGAATCATGAGTTTGACTCGGTAAAAAAAAAATAGTAACCTAGATCATGAATTTAAATTTAACTCAAATTTAACCATTATTTAATTAAATAAATATGTAATATAAAATTCACATCCTATTCTCATCTTAATACGATGCATACTTTAAAACTCTAATCATGTTAAAAACAATTCAAATATGATCTAATTAGTAAAATCAAATGGTCAAATTAATGCAATCTAGTTAATTTTGATCTAATCTAAATATAATTTAAATTAATTAAATTTAAAAGTTACAACTATATTTAATCTAATCATAATCCATTATCTATGTGAAATATGATTACAACTATAGATAGGATACTTCCAATAGTTTTGGATATGCTTATCCTCCCTTTGCCTTCTATCCTTTAATTGATTGATTTCTCCCTTTGCCTTCTACCTTCTCCCAACCACTGCTGATACAACAAGAGTATTAAGAGACTCAGAAAATCAAGCAAACCAGAAAGACCAGCAAAGAGACAGAGCAATGTCATTAGTAGTATTCCTGACGAAGCAAAGAGACAGAGACAGAGCAATGGCATTAGTAGTATTCCTGACGACGTCCTCGTCTCGTGGATCTTCGTAAGGCTTCCGGCGAGATCCGTACCTGTTGTTCGATTGGTGTGTAGATCTTGGTATTCGTTGACAAAGAGACCATGTTTCATCCTCAGTCATGCCCATCAAGCCCGCAAAAGAATCGTGTTCGAGTCCACAGGGAGGTCCATTTTGTACAATGTAGTCTTAACGAGGGCACCAAAAGAAGCCCTCTAGATCTTGAAAATCTTCCAAGAGAGACTCTAAATCTTCCAATTGAGTTGATGGAGTATGTTGGCGGAATTTTTAACCTTCAATTGCCAGCCTCCTGCGATGGGCTGTTATGCTTTTATTTTGATGTTGATTTTGCTTATTTTGATTTTGCGGGACATCGCAAGAGGAGGGCTGGTTTCATGAACTGTAACCCGGTGACCAAGGAGTGGCTTTAGGTTCCTCGGAATTTGAGTAAGTATGGCTACGGCTCTATTATTGCCTTCTTCTTCCACTCATCGACAGGAGAGTATAGATTGCTGGGACAGTACGAAACTGACGACCCCGGTTGAAGATTATGGTTCTGATTCTAAAAACATATAATATGAAATATTCAGTATGGGTGGTGGAGGATCGAATAGAGGAGTCTGGAGACCTGTTAGTGACTCTTGTGGTAGGTATGTCCAGCAATCACATATCTCTGTGCTGCATGGAAGCATTCATTTTCTATCTAAAGATCATGATTGTGTAGTAGCATTCGATACAAATACCGATAAATTCGGAAAGGTATCCCTCCCTCCACTGCATCCACAAGGTCTCCTTCATCATAATCTGTTTGAGGTGGGAGGAAGTTTGGGTTTGTGCCAGACGTATTCATATCCTTGTTGGAACGAAATGGACATATGGTGTTTGAAAGATAACACCAAAGAGGAATGGGTCAAGCAGTACACAGTTTCGGAAGGGGACTTGAGTAATTCAGTATACAAACATCCCAAATGGTGCACTCCTTTGGCCATTTGGGAGGACGGGAAGGAGCTTCTGCTGAGATATGCTCATGGTCGTTTCGCTCTCTATAACTTCGAGTCGAGGACTTTCAGGAGGAGAGGGATCAATAATTTGAGGAAATATCCTTGGGTGCCTCACATTGAAAGCCTTGTATCTTGTAGTTGAGCCTGTTACCGACTAAAGTTTTAGCCGCGACAGGCTAGCATGAACTTCATTTTGATCTAATTTGAACTCTCCTTTTGCTGTTGTGAAAATTGCTTCTACTGTTGTTTAGTTCACATGGTTGTCATTTATTCGTTCACTAAAACGTTTGATCAGCTCATAATAAAAATAAAAAACAATATGTAGATTAGTAGGGTTCCAGTTTCTAAATCAATATGTTCATATACATATATGTTTATATATTCTCAGGTTTATCTCTAATAATATAAAGCAACTTCAAAACGGCTCAAGATTGTGCCGTATATGTCGTGTGTATATCATCGACCATTTCATTTAAAATTTTTTATTTAAAATTAACTACATTTTTTTATCTTTTGTGTATATAACCAAATCCTCTCTCCTCGGGTAAAAAAAATTAAAACCCACTAGATACTAGAATATATTTAAAATTAAAATTATGTTTAAACTAACTGCATAATATTATCTAATTAAACACATGTCCAGAAATTAAAAAAATAAGCATAACAAATCATATTAAAATATATTAAAATTATATTTAAAATATTCTATTTTATATACTTTATTAATACTATCATTGATTTTTTTTATACGTGCATGCACATGTGAACGTGACTAGTTAAATTAATGAGTTGAAATTGGATTTCCCAAATCTAAACACTGATATTCGGATGGATTGAAAATATATAATCTGATCATATGGGTTTAGTAAACGAATCATGAATTTGACTTGGTATAAATGAATTTGACTCGGTAAAAATTTTTTTTATAGTAACCTAAATCATGAATTTAAGTTTAACTCAAATTTAACCATTATTAAATAAATATGTAATATAAAATTTACATCCTAGTCTAATCTTAAGGTGATGCATACTTTAAAACTAATCATGTTAAAAATAATTCAAATATGATCTAATTTGTAAAATCAAATGGTCAATCGCAATCTAGTTAATTTTGATCTAATTTAAATATTGTTTAAGTTAATTAAATTTAAAAGTTACAACTATATTTAATCTAATCATAATCCATTATCTATGTGAAATATGCTTATCCTCTCTTTGCCTTCTATCCTTTAATTGATTGATTGCCCTTTGGCTTCTACCTTCTCCCAACCATTAACAGATACAACAAAAGTATGAAGAGAGTGAGAAAATCAAGCAAACCCGAAAGACCAGCAAAGAGGAATAGCATTAGTAGTATTCCTGAGGATGCAAAGAGACAACTATGCAATGTCATTAGTAGTATTCTTGACGACGTCCTCGTCTCGTGGATCTTCGTAAGGCTTCCGGCGAGATCCGTACCTTATGTTAGATTGGTGTGTAAATCTTGGTATTCGTTGACAAAGAGTACATATTTCATCCTCAGTCATGCCGAACAAGCCCGCAAAAATATCGTGTTCGGGTCCATCGAGACCACAGGTAAGTCCGCTTTGTATAATGTTAGTCTCGATGATTTGTACACTAGTCTTAGCGAGAGTGCCAAAAGAAGCCAAAGGAGAGCAATGGCAGAGATAGAGACTCTAAAACTTCCAATGAAGCTGATGGAGTATGCTGGCAGAATTTCTAAGCTTACCTTGTCAGCTTCCTGCGACGGGCTATTGTGCTTTGATTTTGTGGGACATCGCAATAGGAGGACTGGCTACATTTTTTGTAATCCATTGACCAAGGAGTGGCTTAATGTTCCTCGGAATTTGAGTAATGATGTCGACGACGACTTAATTATTGTCTTCTACTTCCACTCTTCAAGAGGAGAGTATCGATTGCTACGACGGTGTGAAACTGACGACAACACAGATTATGATTATGATTATGAAAACATAGTGTACAATGTTGGATATGAAGTGTTCAGTATCGGCAACGGATCAAATAGAGGAGCTTGGAGACCTATGAATGGCCCTTCTGGCACTCATCTCCGGCAATCACATACCTTTGTGTTGCATGGGAATGTTTATTTTCTATCCGAAGATGATTGGGATTGTGTAGTAGCATTTGATACAAATAGCGAGAAATTCAGAAAGATGTCCCTCCCTCCTCAGCTGCATCCACAACATCACCACCTCAATGAACTTCTGGTAGATTCGGAGGAAGTTTGTTTCTGATAGAGGTGGGCAGGGGCGGCCCGGGACCAGGGCAGGCCGGGCGACGGTCTAGGGCCCCCTGACAAAAGGGGGCACCAACATGGAACTATCTCCAATAGAACTAATATATATCATGTGCTTTTTTAACAAAAAAATATTGTGGTGTAGTGGTTATAATGCTAGGCTTATATTTAAGAGGTCCTTGGTTCAAATCTTGGCTACAACAATTTTTTGTTTTATTTATACTTTTTTTTTACATTATGTATGGGGGCCCATTTTGAAACTTTCTCCTGGAGCCCTCATCAGCTCAGGGCCGGCCCTGAAGGTGGGAGGGAGTTTGGGTTTGTGCCGAACATATTCTGATCCTCGTTGGAGCGAGATGGGCATATGGTGTTTGAAAGACTACGCCAAAGAGGAATGGGTCAAACATATCTCTGGCATGTATCACCAATTTTTGATATAAGATTGCACACTATTCTTCATACCCTTCCAATGACATACCTTCCTAAGTATTGTTATCTGATCATATTGTTCGCAAATGTAGATTCATGGTCAACCAATAGCCTGTTCTTGTAGTATAAAAGCAATGGGTCTTCCTTCCCGCATCAAGACGGCTCCAATACCAACTCTAGGGTAACTGACATCCAGCGATAGGCAATTGTAATAGATCAACAACAATCTTCATTCCTTGGCAACATATAACCACTCCCTGACACGGTGACACAGCAAAAGACCCTCATAAAGGTTCTGTGGTGTGAATTTCAAGATCATCCTCCTCTTCTTCTTGAGAGTCTATTTCTTATAATGTTCAAGTTAACACAAAAAATTTCTTCTCCTTGCACCTATGTCCTTTGAACCTTTTCTCGCCATAAAGGAAGTAAAGTCCAAGATTTTTTTCTTTTCTTTTCACAATCTCACATTACTGTGGGAATTCTGAGCACCTAATCTAACTTCCTCCTTAAGTCCACAAATATACTGATCACTTATCAAGCAGGATTCACTAATGCCATGAACCCTCTTTGTCAGCTTCTGAAATTGTGCATCATAGCCTTGGACAGATCCTTCTTCTTTCAGAACGTTAAGTTCAACGACGGTTAGTGAATTGTGAAGGACCAAACTCTGTCCTTATGTAGCATGGCAGAAACCTTCCCAATTAAAGAACACCACCTTTGACTTTTATCAGCCAATCAAACCAGTAGACTGTTATAGTAATTGAAGTAGTGATTTACTCTCAAGAACCACTCTTCCATATCCATTTTAAGCCTCGGATTTGGTAAAATCCCCAACCTTGACCCTGAATAGGAAGGGTTGATACTCCATACTAGGGGCTATATGTGAGTTGTTTGGTGTAGTTACTGCAGGTGGTGAATAACTACGTCCACAAGGAGTGCAGGATCCCTGAGTTGGAGTGGCGTAGGGAGAAGTTTGTAGATAACTTAGTACCCAAGTCTCTGCATTGCCCTGAGATGAGCTGGATCTGAACTGATACTTTTATGATACTCCCCTGCGCTAATGATTTGGGAGTCTGGAAATGACTAGAAACTGATACATTGCTAACTGGAACTGATAACTGGCTGATACTAACAGATTACAACTGATAACTGGCTGATACTAACAGATTACACCAGTGAGCTGCTATGTCCTGACTGACACACAATGATACACTAATATGAATACTGCAGTAGACGTGAAACATTTTAAGGATCAATTCCAGACGGGTGTCTGGAAGCTAATTTCCACCGCAGACACGGAATATGCAACTCATTTATGTGATACTTGGATGAACTCGAGTTATAAAGGCATACACAAAATCATATATCTCATCTCAATGGAGGTAAGAGTACTCTATGCTCCGAGTCCATTTAACATTTGAGTACAGTTTCGATAATGAAATTTAAGCTAAACAACATTTGATCTTTGTTTCACTAATTATCACCAACGAGGAAGCCAATAAATTTTTTTACATTTTGATGAATCACGACAACATGTAAGTAGTTCACGACGTTTTAATTGCTATTATGTCTGACCTTAGAGTTTTGCCATATGAAGTATATGTAATTGGTTGTCATAGATTTGCATGGATGAACTCCCAAATTTGAAGTATACTGATATTTCTAGATTTTAAGGGTTGTAATCATTTTTCGGAATTATCAATAATTAGCCTTCGGGCTGAGTTTGTAGGCCTTCAGGATAATTACCAAGAGATAGTAATATTTACCTTCTTCTAATTTTTTTATAGATATCTTGATGTATAGATATGTTTATATTCTCGTATGTTTATTAAATTAATGAATTGAAATTGGATTTATCAAATTTAAACACTGATATTGGGATGGGTTGAATATATAATCTGATCACATGGGTTTAGTAAACTAATTTGCTGAATTTGACTTGGTTTAAACTGCTTAAAATCTCTATATATTAAACGAATAATAAATTTGACTCGGTATAAACTGCTGAATTTGACTCGGTAAAAGAATTAGCAAAATCAAACGATCAAACGTAATCTAGTGTCGATCTAAATTAAATATAATTTAAAATCCCCAACCTTGACCCTGAATAGGAAGGGTTGATACTCCATACTGAGGGGCTATATGTGAGTTGTTTGGTGTAGTTACTGCAGGTGGTGAATAACTACGTCCACAAGGAGTGCAGGATCCCTGAGTTGGAGTGGCGTAGGGAGAAGTCTGTAGATAACTGGGAAATTGTCCATATTGCGGAAAGGAATGGGGAATTCCTTGTGAATTATTCACATACGAATGCTGATGAAGGTTTGTAGTAGGAATTGGCAACCGAGTGTTTGGAACATAGTTATGGAGATTCAGAGGTGCAAAGGGTGGTGGTACATTGTAAATGGCAGTAGTATGGGGTGTTAGTTCTTTATCCCTCCTTTACCTAACCAATTCCTCCATCATTCGATCCAATTTGTCACTTGGTTGATGGATCTTACCTTTGATTGTTTGAATCCTTAGATCAACAGCAGAATCGAACCGGTCATTTGACTGTTCTCGTCGAGATTCATGGCCACTTGAGCTCGGCTCCTCGCTTCCTTCAAGCTCTGATACCAATTTTGGTGGAGCCCCTTCCCATCTGGATGGGATTTGTAGCAGATCGAGAACTTCCCGCAATAATTTGCAATCAAATTTGTATACTGCCTTCCCCTTCCCATAATTTGCAAATATTATGAAACATGTATGAATCCCCATAGGAAAAAAGATGATGAAATCAAGGGTTTGGGTAATGAAACTAAACTTGTAAGGAAGAATAAGAACAATTGTATTCAATTTGAATTTCAAAGTAAAAGGGATTCATACATTTTCCACAATGTTTCTCTATACTCTGCCCTCCCCTATTTATCGGAAAGTTGGGCAGTTCCCTAACAAACTAACCGTCTAACTTAGTACCCAAGTCTCTGCATTGCCCTGAGATGAGATGGATCTGAACTGATACTCCCCTGCGCTAATGATTTGGGAGTCTGGAAATGACTAGAAACTGATACATTGCTAACTGGAACTGATAACTGGCTGATACTAACAGATTACACCAGTGAGCTGCTATGTCCTGACTAACACACAATGATACACTAATATGAATACTGCAGTAGACATGAAACATTTTAAGGATCAATTCCAAACGGGTGTCTGGAAAGCTAATTTCCACCGCAGATACGGAATATGCAACTCATTTATATGATACTTGGAACTCGAGTTATAAAGGCATACACAAAATCATATATCTCATCTCAATGGAGGTAAGAGTACTCTATGCTCCGAGTCCATTTTATTAGTTCCGGGGCACAATTTTTGATGAAAAACTTGAGAATATGAAACGATTGTAAAGACAATGTTTCATATCAACACTTCAAGGAAGGTGATCATGAATTACGAGAATCTAAAAAGATTTCGTAATCAACAGCAATCGATCGTAGTACTTCTAAAAAGAAGATACAATCAGAATTACTGGCAGCAATGAAGAAGGTGACTGGCGAAAGATGGAATAACTCCTGCTGGAGTGAATAATCACCGTTGCTCAAAGCTTTATTCGCCCTATACGAACAGCTTCGAGGAACCAGCAAGTTCTTCGGAGAACTTGAAACACTCCTGCTCTTCTGACTCCTCGAATGGACACGAACTACCATGCAAAAGCAATTCTGGTACGGCGCCTTTCCTCTCTCTCGAAGGCTGCTGGAATTCGCAAGCAAATTTCGATCAGAACTATGTTAAAGAACACTTTTGAATTCTCTGTTTACTTGTGTTAAAAAATACTTCGTAAACTTTCTGTGGTGGCCTCTGTTACTTGTATATATCTGATGTGAATCGACCTATTCGATTCACAAAAGATTTGTAGAAAAGAGAAACAGAGAAAGATAATGATCTTTTTGTGAGAAAAGAACAAACTCCCAACTTTGGTGGACGGACAAAGTCTAAATCATTCTTATTGATACTTGAGAGTTTCTTCTCAATACAAGCATCCCTAATAAAAGATGGCTAACCCTAGTTTATATAGGGAAAAACAAAGGCTTAATTAAGGAAGGGTTATTATTGGTGAAAGACCAAAATAATCTTTCCTGACTAAAATAGGAAAATGACTTATTAAGGAAGGGTTATTATTGGTGAAAGACCAAAATAATCCTTCCTTACTAAAATAGGAAAATGACTATTAAGGAAGGGTTATTATTGGTGAAAGACCAAAATAATCCTTCCTTACTAAAACAGGAAAATGACTAAAATAGAACATAGGCTAAATGATGATAGGTGGGCCCACATCAATACCGCCCCCTAAAAGAGCCACATTGTCCTCAAGGTGGAAATCTGGAAACTGCGCCTGTTGCTATAGCGGCCTCTTCCTCCGTCGGATCCTCCTCTTCGTCGGGCAAGATTACGATCTGCAGCAACTTGCTCGCACATCGATGACCGGGAGTGAACCTCTCGTCGCATCTGAAGCACAAGCCAGCTGCTCTTCTTGCCTTCATGTCAGCATCCGACAGGCGCCTCCCCGGTACTATGGAGCCCCCTGTCCCGCCTGCGGGTCTAGGTGGTATTGGTGCCTGAGCCTCCGCTGCTGGTCGTAGAATTACTAGGCCCGTCTGACTGTGCTGTCCCGATGCTCCCCAAGCGTCTTTAAGGCGCTTTTCTTCCGCCAATTTCTCCTCTGCCTTGTGGGCCAGGCGGAGGAGATCTTCTAAGCACCGCGGACTCTGCAGCCTGAGCTCCGCTCGTATGGAGGGCTTTAAACCCTTCATAAACATACCTATCTGTAACTCGTCCGACACCCCTCGAACGCGTCCAGATAGTAATTCGAACTTCGCGACGAAGTCTCGAACCGTCCCCTCCTGTCGTAGCGACGACCACTGCTCGTAGAAATTACTCGAAGCCGTCTCCTGGAAGCGGTCTAAAATGTATCCCGTCAGCTCCGCCCAGCTGCTGAACGGGGTCCTCGCCGATCTCCACCGATACCACGCCAGGGCCTGGCCCTCGAAATAAATTCCGATGCATCTGAGGACCTCTGCCTCGGTCAGCTCCATGATCTCAAAATAGCGCTCCGCCCAAAAAATTCACTCGTCCGGGTTCTCACCCTCGAACGTGGGTAGCTTCAGTTTCTTCAGCCGGCGATCCGCGCTAAGGTCACCGTGCTGCATATCATCCCTGCCTCGTCCTCCTTCCCAGCGGTGTGTATCTCTCCGCTGGGTCTCGTACGGGCCTCTGTCAACCTCCTCATACCACTCGTCAGCCCAGACCTGCTCACCCCACAACTCCATCGGACCCCTGTAGTCACCGACTGCCCTCGTCCGTGGTGGTCGTCGTGGGGGCAGGTCCCCTCTCTGGAAGTTGGCGGGATCCGCCGTTCCCCCAAAGAAATTGCTGCCTCCGGCGTGCCTCGCTCCTCTTGGCGGTTCCGCTCCTCCCGTCCAAGCCGGAACTCCCGCCAAGCCCCTTCCCGGACCCGCGAATCGATCTCCGTAGTTCGCTGTCATCGTCCGACCCCCGTAGGGGGCCCCAAGCCCTAGGGCTTCTCCCGAATGTGGAACCGGTCCGCCGGGACCGTACGGATCGACGGCGTCCGGCCACGGCCGTTCGCCGGTGGCTCCTTTGACGCCGACCGGCCAGGGGTGGCGGTCGGGGGCCGGCCAGCGATCGCCCCCAACAGCAGCGGCCCCGCCCGGGCTCGCGCGGTTGGCGACGACGCTCCCGCGGCCTTCGGCCGCTGTCCGGCGAGGGTCGCCGGCCGCCAGGGCCCCGCCCGGCGGCACGGCGGCGATGGCGGGTGCGGGCCAGCTCCCGTCGGCCGGTCCTCCATGGTCGTCGGTCGCTTCCCCCTCCGTATGAACAAACCCTAGTTGGTCGCCTAGGGTTTGGGTTGTTGCCGCCTCCGCTTCGCCGCCATTGATCTTGTTCGAGATGTTTTGCAACAACTTCATCATTGCCGGAATCGACGTCATCTCCTCCCGCATGCTTCGTACCTTGGTCTGGAGATCCTCCTGTGTGGACGCTTGATCTTTGATTGTGGCCTTCAAACTTTCGATCTCGATGTTGAAATCCTCCCGAAGCCCCTGGATCTTCTCCTCGATCGTGTTCCTTGTGCCGGACGCCATGGATCGTAGAGAGCTCTGATACCAATTGATGTGAATCGACCTATTCGATTCACAAAAGATTTGTAGAAAAGAGAAACAGAGAAAGATAATGATCTTTTTGTGAGAAAAGAACAAACTTTCAACTTTGGTGGACGGACAAAGTCTAAATCCTTCTTATTGATACTTGAGAGTTTCTTCTCAATAAAAGCATCCCTAATAAAAGATGGCTAACCCTAGTTTATATAGGGAAAAACAAAGGCTTAATTAAGGAAGGGTTATTATTGGTGAAAGACCAAAATAATCTTTCCTGACTAAAATAGGAAAATGACTTATTAAGGAAGGGTTATTATTGGTGAAAGACCAAAATAATCCTTCCTTACTAAAATAGGAAAATGACTATTAAGGAAGGGTTATTATTGGTGAAAGACCAAAATAATCCTTCCTTACTAAAACAGGAAAATGACTAAAATAGAACATAGGCTAAATTATGATAGGTGGGCCCATATCAATATCTAGCCTTGTGAGAGAGAGAATGCCTTATATAGGCCCTGCAGCAACTGCTCGGTTGCCACAAAGTTAGGAACGTGGTAAAAACCACCCCGAATATGTAGCATCCGCCCAGAACGTGCAAACGCACGTTCTGCTGCAAGTTGTGCCAACTGCGCGCACCCTGCGCACATTGCACTCCGCGCAACAGAGCGTGCACTGAGCTGCGCACACTGCGCGCACTGCACGTATTGCACACACGGCGCACGCGGCGCAACCAGCGCGCCCGCGCACCCGTGCAACCCGAGCAACCCGCACAACCTAGCACACCCGCGCAACCTGGGCGCGCACCTGAGCAGCGCAACTAGGCTTGCGCAACGTGGCAGCGCAAGTGGCTCGCGCAACTTAAGCGCACTATGCGCCTAGCGACGTGGCTGACGTGCTAAGTGCAAAGTGCACCAGCAAAATACCACATTATGCCTCATGAGCCCATGAGCCCGAGTCAGAGTCCGAGTCTGAGTCGCTAAGCCCCTACGGGGCTTAGCTCCCATGAAATGAATTTCCCAAGAGCAAAAAGCATGAATGCTTTTATTGTTGATTTAGCCTTTTTCCCATTAGAAAAATAACCCCACATGGTACACCCATGTGCACCTCCACACCACATGTGCTTCTCTAAAAAAGGAAAGCTAATATATAGAGATACATTTATTTTGGCCTAGCCGATGTGGGACTAAAGTTCTAAACAAAAGAGGCCAAAACCCAACATCCCCCACATATCTCTATATATATGGGTATAAGTGTTCTCCATAGTAACTGTCCATCATGCATTAGGAGAGATGTCGCTGACGACTTGAATCTTCCTGCATGGGTCAAACAACAGACTATAATACAAGAATGGACTAAGCCTTGAATTCTGCATCATAGCTGAAATTCTTCCCACTCACATAATGTAGTTACATGTTCTTCTGGCTACACATTAAAGGTCATGTGCCAGCCTGGTTTCAGTGTATAATTTTGGGCATCTACAAGTTTACCCTCAAGAGACGGCCTGATATCTCTTTGTCCATACACTATAGGTGAGTTCATTATAAAGAGACATGGCATGAAGTGTTTTGCGCTTCCCTTACGGTGCTACGCCGCTATGACATGGCTTAAAGCCGAGGCCTTACCCCGAACCGGGAACCTCATCGTAGTGTCATGCTACTGTACCATGAGGCAACTGTCTCTTTGTAGTGCCAAACTACCCAACATGAAGCCTTAGGTTCCCTTGCGGTGTTACGCCGCAACGACATGGCTTGCAAGGCCGAGGCTTTATCCCTAACCGGGTACCTCATCGTAGTGTCGTGCTACTGTAACATGAGGAACTCCTCCTCTTTGTATTGTTGACTACACCCCTCTTTATTTTAATATACAGCATTAGGCTAACTGCCTATTTGTGGTGCTACGCCGCTGTGACTTGGCTAGCAAAGCCGAGGCATTACCCCATGCCTGGGAACCTCATGGTGGAGTCACCCTACAGTAGCATGGAGTTTCACTCCTTGTAGTGCTGTTTTACCGTGCTTTCTGTAAAGCACACCAGGCATTCACTTTGCCAGAGAACTCATTAAGGCATTTAAGCCAACCTTTCCACAGGATCCATTTTTCGTAGAAAATAACAGTAGAACGGTTATAGGTCCGTAACCTCTCCATGCCCAATAGAACATGTACCTACCATTCCTGATATTCTTCCGATTAGTGGTCTTCCCTTGAACCAAAAGCTAGATGCCTAGTAAATAAATCTTTGAACTAATAGCATAAAACTTTATGGTAGGAATACAATAATATAATATCAGAATGCCTTCAAGTCCATTTTACAAGCTGTGTCATCGACCAGCTGGCACTTGAGGCCCTTGGTGAACGGATCCGCCAGGTTCTCCTGACTCCGAATATCAATCACTACAATAACACCTCTCTTGATGAGATCGTGTACTTTCCTGTGCTTCAACCGCACAGTCCTCTTCTTTTCGTTGAAGAGATCATTTGATGCCACCGCCGCAGTCGCCTGGTTGTCGCAGTATATCGGTATCACCGGTATTTGTGCCCCAACCACTGGAAGATCGTACATGAGCTCCCGAAGCCATTCTGCTTCCTCGACTGCGGTATCAAGTGCAAAGAACTCAGATTCCATGGATGACCGCGAGAGCATAGTCTACTTCTTTGACTTTCACGATATAGCAGCTCCATCCATTGTGAAAATGAATCCACCTGTGGACCTCTCGCTCTCCACCTCTAAGCATTAGCTAGCATCACTGAAGCCTTCCACTACAGGCGGATCTCCGCTGTAGTACAATGCATATGTCTGAGTATTCTTGAGATATCTCATAATCCGTTTCACAGCTTTCCAGTGTTCAACACCTGGATTGCTCGTAAAACGACTCAGCATTCCCACGACGAAAGCTATGTCAGGCCTTGTGGCAGTAGTAGCATACATCAAACTCCCGATTACGCTTGCATACTCCAGCTGCCTGACGCTTTTCCTGAATTAGGCTTCAGCTTCAGATCACACCTGTACGGTATATCGATCCCTGGAAGATCCCGATACCGATAACGAATGATCATTTTCTCAATATAATGAGATTATGACAACGCTAGTCCAATGTCTGTCTGGATGATCTTGATCTCTAAGATCACATCAGCTTTCCCCAAGTCTATCATATTGAACTTGCTCGAGATGAATTTCTTTATCTCCTTGACATAGCTCATATCCGTACCTAGGATAAGCATGTTGTCCACGTACAGACAAACGATCACACCTCTTCCATCAGCGAACTTCGTGTAAACACACTTGTCCGTCTCGCTGACCATGTAGCCATTTGATCTTATAACTTTGTCAAATTTCTCGTGCCATATCTTGAGAGCCTGTTTAAGACCGTACAAAGATTTCACCAACTTGCAGACTTTGTCTTCAAGACCCTTGACGACAAATTCCTCTGGCTGTTGCATGTATATCTCTTCGGTCAGCCCGCCATTTAGGAAAGCCGTTTTCACATCCATCTAATGTATCACCATCTTATGTATTTATGCAAGAGCAATCAACACTCTGATGGTGGTCATCCGGGCTACTGGAGCATATGTGTCAAAGTAGTCAATCCCATGCTTCTGAGAAAATCCCTTGGCTACCAACCTAGCCTTGAACTTGTCAATAGTTCCGTCTGCTTTCATCTTCTTCTTGAAGATCCATTTGCATTCGATGGGTTTCGCTCCTTCAGGAAGATCAACCAACACCCAAGTGTTATTTGAGGTGATGGAATCAATTTTATTGTCAATTGTCTCTTTCCAGAAAACTGCGTCTCTGGTCTTCATCGCCTCATCATATGTAAGCGAATCTGCTTCCACATAATAGGTGACAAAGTCACTTCCGAAGTCCTTCGGCCTCCTCATACGCTTAGCTGACGGCTCAGCTTGTTCTGGCTCAATCGTTGTTTCAACAACATCTTCTTGGACCAAATCTTTATTGAAGACTTCAGTTTCTTGCGTACCCTCATTGTTCTCCGGTACATCCGCAAGAACAATATTTTGTGCCTTGCAAATTTGTCTTCAAAATATTATGCGTTGCGAGATTCAATGATATAATTTAACTCAATATCAAGAAATCTTCGAGCATCACTCTTCTCGGCATACCCCATGAAGATCGTCTTAGTAGTCCTTGTCCCAAGCTTCTGAATCTTCATATCTGGAAGCTTGACATATGCCAGACACCCCGACACTCGAATGACATTCACTTTAGGTCTGACTTTGAACCAGAGTTCATGAGGAGTAACGTCTGAAGTTGCATGAGGCACTCTATTTAGAATAAAAATAGCCGTCAATGCAGCTTCTCCCCAGTAGCACTTAGGAAGACCCGCAGTCAACAACATTGAGTTAATCATTTCTGTTAACGTTCTGTTCTTCCTCTCTGCTACTCCGTTTGATTGAGGAGAGTACTGAGCCGTAGTCTCATTGACAATTCCATGTTCTTTGCAGAACGATGCGAATTCATGAGACCTGTACTCCTCTCCTCGATCACTTCTTATTCTTTTGAGTTGTTGTCCAGTGCCGCTCAGCTTCGGCTCTGAACTCCTTGAACTTCTCGAATGCTTCGTCTTTAGCCTTCAGCAAGTAGGCGAACGCATACTTAGAGAAGTCATCGATGAAGGTTATAAAATACTTCATCCCGACCTTTATAGAGAACTGTTTGAAGTCATAGATATCGGAGTGTACCAACTCCAGAAGATCTGTACTTCGATTAACCCGAGGATAGGGTTTCCTTGTGATCATTGTTTGAGCACAAACTTCACATTTCTCTACCTTACCCCCACACTTGGAGATAAGTTCTTGACTAGATATTCTGTTTATTCGTTTACAATGAACATGTCCTAGCCTATTATGCTACAACTCAAGACTATAAGCATAAGGAGTGATTGCATTAATTTTATTAATTACATTGGACTGATTCACAAGCTGAATTTTGAATATTCCTTCGGTATAAAAAGCTTTTCCGAAATATGTTCCCTTGATAGACATCACCATCTGGCCAGCATTGATGTCCATCCTGAGGCCTGCATTGCAGAGTAGGCCTCCTGAGATCAGGTTCTTGGCGATAGCAGGTACGTCCTTCATGCCTTGAAGCGTCAGAGACTTGCAAGAAGTCAGCTTCAATACCACCGTCCTAATCCCGAGCACTTCAGCTTGTGCCTGGTTTGCCATCATAACCACTTCAGAAGTAGGTGTGTAGGTGGTGAACCACTCCTTGCTGGAGCAGACATGGCAGGAGGCTCCAGTGTCTACCCACTAGTCAGAGTCAGTCCCTACTGCATCAACCTGTGCAATCATAGCAACAATGTCAGTGATCATAGATACCTTGTTAGGCTCTCCTTGCTCTGATTGCTTGGTCTTTGCTTTACATTCACTTTTAAAGTGGCCCTTCTTGCCACACTTGAAACAAGGCATCTCAGACTTTACCTTCTTTCGCTTGAAGGAAGTCCCCTTCACGTTTAGATTGTTAGGGTCCTTCTTCTTGCTATGGAAAGCCGTTTGCTTTTCCCTTGGTTCCTTGGTATGAACCATATTGGCGTTAGCCAATTGCTTGGACAGTGCGTCCACCTTGAGTTGAGCCCGTATCTGGTCCTCAACATAGATTTCATGCAAGAGATCTTCAAGGCTGATCTCAAGCTTCTTTCTATGCATGTTTGCATAGAACTTACTCCACCCAGCGGGGAGCTTTGAGACAATCCCTCCAACAACAAATTTGTCGGGGAGGGGCATCGCCTCGTCTTCCAACTTCTGTCGTAGGTTCAGAAATTCCTTTACCTGTGGCAGCATGGACTTTTCGTCCTCAAAGAGCCATTTGTGATATTTTTCAACCACAAATATCTTGCTCATGTTCTTGTCTTCTTCGTACAGTTTCTCCAAAGACTCCCATATGTCTCTGGCAATAGGTTTCTTACTATAGGATTCTGCTAGGGAATCCTCCATAGCATTCAGGATAAGCAACCTGCAAATGCTATTCTCCCTTCTCTACTTGGCCTGAAGTTTTGTAGCCGCAGCGATTGCAGCAGCAGACCCAGTATCTGGAACAGTAGGTTCCTCTTCAAGAAGCACGTAATCAACGTCTTTGAGTTGAAGAGTGAGATATACCTTCCTCTTCCAGACTTGATAATGCTCTCCATCAAACTTTTCTAACTTACAGAAGTCAGTATTTAGGAGTAAAGCATTAAAGTTTTCCATCGTAGCACTAAAGCTTTGAGATTGTTAATTCCGGGGCACAATTTTCGATGGAAAACTTGAGAATATGAAATGATTGTAAAGACAATGTTTCAGATCAACACTTCAAGGAAGGTGATCCTGAATTACGAGAATCTAAAAAGATTTCGTAATCAACAGTAATTGATTGTAGTACTTCTAAAAAGAAGATACAATCAGAATTACTGGCAGCAATGAAGAAGGTGACTGGCGAAAGATGGAAGAACTCCTGCTGGAGTGAATAATCACCGTTGCTCAAAGCTTTATTCGCCTTACATTATGCCTCATGAGCCCATGAGTCCGAGTCCGAGTCCGAGTCGCTAAGCCCCTACGGGGCTTAGCTCCCATGGAAATGAATTTCCCAAGAGCAAAAAGCATGAATGCTTTTATTGTTGATTTAGCCTTTTTCCCATTAGAAAAATAACCCCACATGGCACACCCATGTGCACCTCCACACCACATGTGCATCTCTAAAAAAGGAAAGCTAATATATAGAGATACATTTGTTTTGGCCTAGCCGATGTGGGACTAAAGTTCTAAACAAAAGAGGCCAAAACCCAACACATTTTACATTTGAGTACAGTTTCGATAATGAAATTTAAGCTAAACAACATTCTATCTTTGTATCACTAATCATCATCAATGAGGAAGCCAATAAATTTTCTTACATTCTGATGAATCACGACAACGTGTAAGTTGCCATATGAAGTATATGGAATTTGTCGTCATAGATTTGCATGGATGAAATCCCAAATTTAAAGTATAGTGATATTTATAAATTTCAAGGCTTGTAATCATTTTTTGGAGTTATCAATAATTAGCCTTCGGGGTGAGTTTGTAGGCTTTCGGACTAATTACCAAGAGATAGTAATAAATTTTCTTCCAATTTTTTTTAAAGATATCTTGATATATAGATATGTTTATATTCTCGTATGTTTATTAAATTAATGAATTTAATTGGATTTGTCAAATTTAAACACTCATATTGGGATGGATTCAAATATATAGTCTGATCATATGGGTTAGTAAACTAATTTTCTGAATTTGACTCGGTTAAACTGCTAAAAATATCTAATATGTTATTTGGAGATTGTTTCTTAGAGCATGTAGGTAAATCTTAAACGAATCATAAATTTGACTTGGTAAAAAAAAAGACTACTTTATTTTTCAAAAAAATTCAATAACCTAAATCATGAATTCAAATTTAACCTTTATTTAAATAAACATATGATCCAATTAGCAAATTTAACCTTTATTTAAATAACCTTTATTTAAATAACCTTTATTTTAAAAGTAGTCGAATTAAAGATAATTCAAATATGATCTAATTGGCAAAATCAAATGATCAGACGCAATCTAGTTTGGATCAAAACTAATTATAGTTTAAACTAATCAAATTAATTACAACTATATTTAATCAAATGATAATCCATTCTCTATACGGAATATAATTACAACGATAATAGGGATACTTTCATTAGTTTTGTTTAATAAAATTAATTACCTTCCTTGTCTGGATGATCTTCGTAAGGCTTCCGGCGAGATCCGTACTTGATGTTCGATTGGTGTGTAAGTCTTGGTTTCTGTTGACAATTAGCCCAAGTTTCATCCTCAGTCATGCCCGTCGAGCCCGCACAAATATTGTGTTTAGGTCTAAAAAGCACTCCACCTTGTACCGTGTGAGCCTCAACGAGAGCGCCAACACAAGGAGGAGAGTGATAGAGAGCGACATGGAGCTTCCAAGTAAGCTGTTGGAGTATGTTGGCAGAGATTCTAGGCTTAAATTGTCAGCTTCATGCGATGGACTGTTATGCTTTGAATTTGAGGGCAATAGGAGGAGGAGGATCGGTTACGTTGTGTGTAACCCAGTGACCAAGGACTGGCTTATTGTTCCTCGGAACTTGCGTAATGGTTTCTACGGCTTCGTTAGTGGCATCTATCTCCACTCTTCAACATGAGAGTACAGATTGCTGCAACAATACTTTGAAATAGGCACAAGCACTGGATATGAAAATGAAGGATACAAAGTGTTCAGTATCGGAGGATCAAGTGGAGCTTGGAGCCTATTCATGCCTCTTCTAGTATCTCCTCCTCGTGGCTCTGGCCTTCACGTATCTTTCTACGTGGAAGTATCCATTTTTTGTTTGTTCCATATTGTGATTTTAGAGTTGAATTTGATACAAATACTGAAAAATTAAAAAAAATACACATCCCTCCTCGACTGCATCTACATGGTTACAATAATGATCTGATAGAGATGGGAGAAAGCTTGGGTTTGTGTCAACCAAATGCAAATTCGAGCGAAATAAACATATGGTGTTTAAAAGACTACACCAAAGAGGAGGAATGGGTCAAACAGTATACAGTCTCAGTCTATGGACATTTCTGCACTCATTTAGCTATTTGGGATGATGGGAAAGAGCTTCTATTAAAATGTGATGACAGTGGTTTTGCGCTCTACAACTTGGAGTCCAAGACTTTCAGGAAGATAAGGATCGACAACTTGCGGCACTATCCTCAGATTTGGGCGCCTTACATAGAAAGTCTTGTATCTTGTAATTCTTTGAAGAACACGAGGTATCTCTATTAACTGATAATTCCGTTCCAAGTATCTTAAGTTGCTCTGAGTTGTTACATCTTAAGAGGTGGAGTTTTAGTTGCCCCGGGCTAACAGGAACTTCATTTTGGTTTAATTTTAACTCTTTTTTTTTAAGTCTTGTGTGCTTCATAATGCTTTTGAATAGAAACTTCATGGAATGTGATCTTCAAAGCATTAATATTATGTTTCAATTCAAGGCATGCCCTTCTGAGTTTCAATTCAAATAGTGATTCATTAATATTGTGTTTCATTTCTTAAGGAAGCATATTCATGCAACATAGATTGATGGCATTGGGTCTGAATAATATTCTTACATTTCACTGTGGCATAATATGTACTTATAATAGAGATGGCTGCAACGGATCAAATAGTACACAATTTTAGTGAATAGCACAAGGACATTTATGTATAATTAAGAGTATTATATGTTGGAAAAGGTGCACTCCTTTGGACATTCGGGATGATGGGAAGGAGGTTCTCCTAATATTTGACTCACTTCGAGTCTGAAACTTTCAGGAAGAAAATGATCAACAAGAGGCAAATTTCTGTGGTTTTAATTGGGTGTATCGCATCACATAGAAAGTCTTGTATCTTGTAATTCCTTTAAACAAGTGATACTGAGGTATCTAGATCTTTTATCTAACACATTAATAGTCTTCTTCCAAATAACTTTTGTTATGGAATTAATTCAAGACTATTGTTTGCAATGGACTTCTAGTGATTAATGTTCTACAAGGAATTCCCAAAGAAATGTGGGATGACCTTCTATGTGATTGTTTGGCTCTCTAAATTAAACAATTTTTTATTCCACAAACATTGATTGTGACTGGATAATAGACGAGTTCTATTCTATGAAGCCTCGTCGGGTACAACATCAATAGGTAAGTCATATGTGAACATTTTGAAAGTTATTATTGTTTACTTGTTTTCTAGCGTATTTGGACTCAATATATAATTATTATATTTATGTCTAAATAGATATTAAATATTATTGTAGTCCACCCAATTTTAAATCCTGGATCCGCCTTGTTAGTAACCTCCAAGCTCTCTCAATATTTTCTTTAGGAGAAACAACAATATATATACAATCTATCAATAGTCTACAGTAGAAAGAGTAAGTTCTTGTAAGGTGAAGAGAAAGCAAAGTTTAATGAGAGAGACAATCTCATATATAAAGAACCTTAGTGAACTTAGATTACAAAAGGAAGAAACCTTCATAAACGCCATCCCAATGGAACATGAACCTCTTTTGATCTCTCTCTCTCTCTCTCTCTCTCTCTCTCTCTTAATCATTGATATAAATTTGGTAAAATCATGAATTATGAACTTAAATTTAACCATTATTTAAAACTTACATCCCAGTGTAATGCATATTTTAAAACTTGTCGAATTAAAAATAATTCAAATATGATCTAATTAGCAAAAACAAATGATCAAACGTAATCTAGTTTGGATCAAAACTAAATAAAGTTTAAAACTAATCAAATTTAAAATTAAAACTATATTTCATCAAATTGTAATCCATTCTCTATATGGAATATAATAGGACCAAAACTAAATATAAATAGGACCAAAACTTAAATTGTCAGCTTCCTGCGATGGGCTGTTATGCTTTGATGTTCCAATTTATCTTTATCGTAGCTTGTCAGCTTCCTACTTTGTGTTCAACCAGGTGACCAAGGATTGGATTAATGTTCCTTGGAACTTGCATAAGGGTTTCTATGGCTTTATTGTTGGCTTCTACTTCCACTCTTCAATAGAAGAGTATAGATTGCTAGATTGCTGCAACAGTACTTTGAGATAGGATCACGCACTAGATATGAAAACGTTGGATATGAAGTGTTCAATATCGGAGGATCAAATAGAGCTTGGAGGCCTATTCATGCCTCTTCTGCTATCTCCTCCACAGCGCTTTGGCCTTCACATATCTTTCTGCATGGAAGTATCCATTTTCTGGCCTTTCCAGATTGCGATTTTAGAGCAGAATTTGATACAAATACTGAAAAATTCAAAAAAATACCCATCCCTCCTCGACTGCATCTACATGGTTACAATAATGGTCTGATATGGGAGGAAGCTTCGGTTTGTGGCAACGAAATGCAAATTCGAACGAAATAGACAAACGATGTTTAAAAGACTACACCAAAGAGGAATGGGTCAAACAGTACACAGTCTCAGTCTATGGATATTTCTGCACTTCTTTGGCCATTTGGGAGGATGGGAAGGAGCTTATGCTAAAATGTGATGGCACTGGTTTTGCACTCTATAACTTGGCCAAGACTTTCAAGAACACATGGATCAACAACTTGAGGCACTATCCTCAGATTTGGGCACCTTACATAGAAAGTCTTGTGTCTTGTAATTCTTTGAAGAACATTAGGGATATCTGTTAACTTATAATTCTGGCCCAAGTATCTCAAGTTGCTCTGAGTCGTTACATCTTAAGGGCTAACAGGAACTCATTTTGATTTAATTTGAAAACGTTTTTAAAAAATCTTGTGTGCTTTATTATGTTTTTGTGATAAAAACTTCGTGGAAGGTGACAATAGTGAAAATTAGGATGCATTATCTAGTGTGCATGATGCACAGTGTAATTTATAATTCTCTCATATAATAGCTTTATTAAAGCTAGAAGTATGATGTCGAGAAGCTCAAAGTATCTCAAGTTGATCGGAGTACAGTTTTAATGGTGAAATTTTAGCTACATACAACAAAGTCCACAAAGTTTCTTACATTTTCGTGAATGTGCATGCATGTATATAATATTTCAATATGTTTTAATTGCCTTTGTATCTGACCTTCAACTTATATGTTACATTGTCATTTTTTAATTGTCGTTCTATCTGCCCTTCAACTTTTACTATATGTTACCATTGTCTTGATACCATGTCTCCGTGTAATGAAGTATGGAATTGGTTATCATCGATTTGCACCAAATTTAAAGGATACTGAAATTCCAGATTTTAAAGCACCCCTATTCTGTTTTAAAGTCTGCTTACAAATTTCATACAAGGCATGCCCTTCTGATTCTAATAATGATGCATGCATTATTGTGTTTCACAATAATGCATGTATTATAATATTTGATTTAATTTGAACACTTTTTTTCTTTTAATATTGTGTGCTTTATAATGTTTTTGAGATAGAAATTTCATGGAATGTGATCTTTAAAGTACGCACAATGATCTCTACTGCAGACGGGTAGGATTCCAGGTAACAGAGTAATTGCAGTGTTCTCCTCATCTGTATTGTCTTGATTTCTATCCACAGAACACAATTGTAACACAAATATTTGAGGTTTTTGTCTCATATCCTTATTGATTGAGATTGATGGCATTGGGTCTGAATAATTTATAATAGAGATCAACAAGGAACGTGATGTGACCTGAACCGGAGTTGCCTCTGACCAATTACAGTCGCCCAAACCGGCCCCGTAACCTTGGGCTCTAATACCACTTGTTGAGAACGTGGTGTGACTCGAACCGGATCGCTGGTGCATGAGGTACGATATTGGACTGGGTCATATGGCTTAAAAGGGAATTCCTAGGTAATGCCACCAATTCCCATGTAAGCCTCTTGAGGGCTCAATCGGAAATGAGATACAATCCAACATATCATTCAAGTGATGCATTATTATGTTTCACTGCTTAAAGAAGCATATTCTTGCAGTAGAGATTGATGGCATTGGGTCTGAATAATATTCTTCCTTTGTCACTGAGGTGTAATATGTACTTACAATAGAGATGGCTGCAAAGGATCAAACAGTACATAAATTCAGTAAATTAACATAAGGACATCGATGTATAAGTAAGAGCTCCTGCTAATTAAGATTTGAGTACTCCGGTTTTGTTTTGTGCTCTATATACAACTTCGAGTCTATAAGACTTTCAAGAAACAAAAAAGAGATCAACAAGTTGAGGCAAATTTTGGAGGTTTTGAGTGCATCACACAGGAAGCCTTAGTACCTTGTAATTCTTTCAAGAAGTGATAAATGAGGTATATACATCTGTTAAACTTAATCTTGCACATTAATAGTCTTCTTCCAAATAACTTTCGTTGTAGAAGAAATTTTTAGTGCTATCAACTTCACCAAATATTTTTCTTGAAGAAATTTTAGCTACAACAAAGTACACGAAAGTTTCTTACATTTTCATGAATGTGCATGCATATATAAATATTTCCACAGGTGATCTCTTGAGTTGCATCAATCATGATAGTTAACATTCACGATGTTCTAATTGTCATTAAGTCTGAACAAGGAAACTCTATAATTTGAGATGGACTGAAAATATATAATATGATCATATGGGTTTAGTAAACTAATTTGCTGAATTTGACTCGGTATAATATCTATATAAGGAAACTCTAGATAAATATATATGGATGTGAGAATCCTGATCAGAATATATATACATATATGTTTATATATTCTCAGGTTTATTAAGCTAATTCAAATATGATCTAATTAGTAAAATCAAATGATCAAACGTAATATACTTTCCATCAAAACTAAATATTATTTAAATAAGCAAATTTAGAATAACAACTATATTTAATCAGACTATAATCGACTATGATCTACATGAAATGTAATTACAACTAAATTTAATATTCTAATTACAATCCATTATATTTATGAAATATAATTTAATCTTACATACAATATCTTCTATTTGCTACTTAAAATTTCCTCCAATCTATATTATTTACCTTCTTCCAAAAATATAATTAATGATTTGAATTTGGATTTCCCAAATTTAAACACTGATATTGAGATGGATTAAAAATATATAATCTCATCATATGTTTTTTTAGAAAACTAATTTGCTAATTTGACCCCGTATAAGAATCATGAGTTTGACTCGGTAAAAAAAATATAGTAACCTAGATCATGAATTTAAATTTAACCATTATTTAAATAAATATGTATTATAAAATTCACATCCTATTCTCATCTTAATACAATGCATACTTTAAAACTCTAATCATGTTAAAAACAATTCAAATATGATCTAATTAGTAAAATCAAATGGTCAAATTAATGCAATCTAGTTAATTTTGATCTAATCTAAATATAATTTAAATTGATTAAATTTAAAAGTTACAACTTGTAGAGAATAATTGTTGTGTATTTTTTATTGATGGGCTACTCCACTACTTATAGGGAGTCTAGCTCCTCTTCATATTACATTTTCCAATGTGGGACGAAATCCCTTATTAGTTCTCAACACTCCCCCTCAAGATGGGCAATAGATATTAATCATTCCCATCTTGTTACATAGCTTCGACAGACTTACTGAACTAAGACCCTTAGTCAGACAGTTTGCCACTTATTCTTCTGAGCGAACATGATCAATCTTCAGTATCCCTTGTTCCAGCTTTTCTTTGATGAAGAATCGATTGATCTCGATGTGCTTCGTTCTGTCGTACTGAACTGGATTGTTAGCTATACTTATTGCAGCTTGACTATCGCTCAAAAGACGTAACAGTGCTCCCTTGTCCAGCTTCAACTCTGTCAGTAATGCTTTTACCGATAGCAACTCCGACACTCCTAAAGCTATTGCTCTGTATTCTGCTTCAGCTGTAGACCGTGCTACCACTGACTGTTTCTTGCTTCTCCATGAGACCAAGTTTCCTCCTACAAAGACACAATATCCTGTGGTAGACCTTCTATCGTCTATGCAGCTCGCACAGTCTGCATCGCAGTATCCCTCAACTTCTATACATCCATTCTTCTTGAACCATAGCCCTTTTCCCGACGTCCCTTTCAGATATCTCAAGATCTGAAATACTGCATCCATATGCCATATGACCCTTCTTGGATCATGCATGTAGCGACATACTACACTCACCGCAAATGAGATATCAGGGCGAGTGTGCCCCAGATAAATCAATCTTCCTACAAGTAGTTGATATCTTTCACGATCAACTGGCTCTCCTGCTTCTGCTCCCAACTTGCACTTCTGGTCAATTGGAGTGACTGCTGCTTTGCATCCCAGCATCCCTATCTCCTTCAGCATATCTAGTGCGTATTTTCTCTGTGAGAGAACAATCCCATGTTCCCCTTCACACACCTCGATACCTAGAAAGTACCTCATCGCTCCTAAATCCTTTACCTCAAACTTCTTCGTGAGTTTTGACTTCAGCTTAGCAATCTCGACTTCATCATTACCTGTGATTACTATATCATCCACGTATACAGCAAGTATAGTGATATGGCCTCTTGCATGCTGAAGAAAGACCGTATGATCTGCATTTGCTTGATGATATCCCATTCCTGTAACAGCCTTTCTAAATATGTCAAACCAGGCTCGAGGAGATTGCTTGAGTCTATATAGCGACTTTTTTAGTTTGCACACTTTTCCATGCGATGTCCCTCCGTCTGATTTTGTAGCGTAGCACCCTGGCGGGAGTTCCATATACACTTCTTCTTGTAGGTCCCCATGGAGAAAGGCATTCTTCACATCTAACTGGTATAGCTTCCACCCATAGTTTGCTGCAATGGAGACCAGAGTTCTTACGGCGCTCATTTTCGCTACTGGAGCAAACGTCTCATCATAGTCGATGCCATATGATTGTGTGTATCCTTTTGCAACCAACCTTGCCTTATATTGTTCCACTTTTCCTTCTGACGTCTCCTTGACTGTGTACACCCATTTGTAACCCACAGTTTTCTTCCTTTTGGGTAATGGAACCAGCTCCCACGTCTTATTTTTCTCCAGTGCCCCAAGTTCTTCTATCATTGCAGCTTTCCACCTTGGATCTTTCTTTGCTTCTTGCCAATATTTGGGCAACGAAGTAGAGTCTAACGATGCAATGAATGCTCGATAATTCGAAGAAATATTAGAATAAGACAGGTAGTTGGCAATATCATGTTCACAATCATCAAAACGACTAGGAGCCTTACCCGCATTGATGCGAGAAGATCTCCTTAAGGGAGCAATAGGTGGTAGAGAGATCATACCATCAGAGTCAGAGAGATCCGTAACAGAATCAGATTGATTCAGTACGGGGGCAACATCTTCAAGAGTTGGAGCAGGAGTAGACGAAGGACTTGGTACAGGAGGCACAGGGCACGGTACAGGCGCAGTACTGTACTTCTGCTGTCTTCTTCTGTTGACTTGGAGTACCTTTTCCATTGTCTGCACTTAGATCTCCTTTTCCATTGTCTACTGCTCCCCCTGTTTAACATATGTATCTTCTTCATCTTCTGTATCGGAGTCACTGCTTTCTCTTTTCGTCCAGTTTTCCATGACCGGGCATAGGACCGATCCGACCACCACAGATGGTCTTTTGTTCTCCCCCTCACATCTAACACCCTCTGTGTTAGGTGTGTCACCAAACACTAAACCGTCATCCGAACAATAATATGGTTCCAGTTCTCTGAATGTAACGTCCATGCTTATAAACATCTTCCGCTCAACTGGGCTCTAACATGCGTATCCCTTCTGAGTTGTCGTGTACCCGACAAAGACACATTTAACCGCTCTAGGATCCAGTTTGCCAACTCCTGGCCTATTATCTTGGACAAAATAAACACACCCAAATACTTTCGGTGGAACAGTGTACGTGGTTGCACCAGTAAGCATCTTCAACGGTATCTTCCAGTCCAATACCTGAGAGGGTATTCTGTTGCTGAGATAAGATGCCGTTAACACCGCCTGTCCCCATAAGTGTTTTAGGATATTCATAGCCAGCTTCATCATCCGTGCGACCTCCAGCAGGTGTCTGTTCTTCCGTTCGGCCACACCATTTTGTGCCGGTGTATAGGCACATGAAGTTTGATGTAGTATTCCATGAGTGGATAAATACTCATCAACCTTCTTATTTGTATACTCTATTCCATTGTCAGATCGTAAGCACTTAATTTTAGTGCCATATTGAGTTTCTACCCGGCAATGAAAGTCGTGAAACGCCTCAAAGACGTCACTTTATTCTTCATAGGTAGACCCATGTCACGCGAGTATAACAATCAATAAAAGTGACGAACCATCGAAAATCGTTAATACCAGTTGTAGGACAAGGGCCCTAGACGTCTGAATGTATCATATTAAATGCAGCTGAACTTCTACTTCCTGAACTCACATACGTGCTTCTGGTATGTTTACCCAACTCACAAGCATGACAAAATAACTTCTCTTTATTCGCCCTTTGGTATAAGGACTGATACATTCGACTAATAATTTTAAAAAAAGAATGACTGACACGCTGGTGGTGGAGTAGCAACTCATCTTCTATACTGCGTCGGGAATCTTCCGGTGGTGTGTCCACTACCAGAGATGCCAATGCTTTGTCTAGTCCAGTCCTGTCCAAGTACCACAGCCCCTTATGCCATGTGTTAGTCGCTAGTCGTCGTCCTGTCCCCTTTTTCTGAAAAGTCACCGTAGGAATGTCAAAGGAAACAGTACAGTTAAGATCAAGAATAATGGCACTAATAGAAAGAAGATTGACAGTAAAAGACGGAACAAGTAAGACATTGGTGAGAGTGAGAGAAGGGGTACATGCGACAGTGCCTGTACCCATGACAAGGCTGGAGATACCATCAGCAGTCTGAATGCTCTCCGGCGTCGGTAGGTGAGTATAGTCCTAGAACTCATCGCGGGACCCCGTGACATGGCGAGATGCCCCAGAGTCCATAATCTAACCTGGTTGGTGGACAGCTGCTACAAGAGCACGCGCATGAATACCTGTACTGGTTTGGGCAAAGCAAGTGATGTGGTCCCCCGAGGTAGATGACGCCCCATGACTGCCGTCCGAATCTAGCTTCGTGCTGCGTAACCTCGCGATGAACTCCTTCTCAAGAGGGATTAACTCAGCCAGGTGATTTTCTCTCCCGTCCTCCGCCAGATTAGCTTTGTGTCCTCCAGAATAATGTCCCCTTCTACCAGCATAACCGCCTCTACCACCTCGACGTCCTCCGCGGCCCCGTCCACGATCACTCGACTGACTCTGCAGGAGTTTTGGACAAAATCTGATATAATGCCCTGAGTCACCACTGGCAAACACCAGCCACAGAGGGAGGCTGATTGAAGGCGGCAAGGGCAGACTTATCAACAGCGGCTTGCTCCCCCTGGAAAGAGCCCTTGTTGGGCATGAACTTCAAGCGAGCCTCTTCTTATGCCATGGCAGCTATGGCTTCTTCTAAGGTTGGAAGCATGTGCTATGCCAGGAGTACATTCCTTCTATGCTCAAACATAGGGTTAAGACCCTTTAAGAACTTCATCAGCCTTTGTCGCGAAATATATTCCAAGAACTTTTGGAAATATTTTGCAAATACTAGTTCGACTTGGGCATCTTCCATCCCAAGAGGATCACAGTGATCCAGATCAGACCAGTACTTCTTCAACAGTGCTTCATACTTAAAGATAGTACGGTCGTCCTGGGCCACCCTATCAAGTTCATCCTGCAGTTGGAAGACCCGTATAGGATTGCCTGAGCCTGAGTACATATCCTTCAAAGTTAGCCATATATCAGCAGCAGCCTCCATCGTCTCGACATTGCCCGACACCTGGTCGGTCAAGGAGGTTGTCAACCATCAAGCCACAATATTGTTGACAATTTTCCAAATAGCAAACTCCTTTGAGGAGGGATCATCTCGTGCCTTGGTTTGGCCATTGACGTTGCCAACCAAGCCACGTTCCTTCAGCGTCCGCATGGCCTGCCATGACCATTTCAAGTAGTTGGACGTTCCTTCCAACTTCGTCTCCAGCTTGTCCAACTTTCCCACTTTGTAGGGTGACAGATCCACATCAGTATGGATCACATGTGGGGTTGCCTCGGTTACTTTCTTTGATAAAATATCACCAACCAAGGCCTTCATCTCTTCTGTTATCAGTTTACCACTGATTGAATCCATGGTATTTTCAACTGTGATCCGTTATCGTCGTCGTCTTCGTCGACTTCGTCGTCGTCGTCGTCTTCGTCGGCTTCGTCGGTTTCGTCATCGTCGTTGTCTTCGTCGGCTTCGTCGTCGTCGTTTTTATGTAAAGTCTTCAACAGTGACCTTACGAATGCGCTGTGAACGTGGCTAACACCGGCGTGCGCATGTAGATCCTAATTTGCAGATCGAGAACGGAAAACAAATAAAGCATTTATAGTTCCGGAGGGCGTAATCTAGGAACAGAAGGTGCAAATAAAGCATTTGACAACCATCCGTCTTCGAATAACCGCCCACATAATCTCTCTCTCAAATTAGGGTTTTTTTTGTTTTATTTTTTTTGAGGAAAAAAAAGGGGAGGGGGGTTCGGCAGCAGTGGGGCGGAAGAGGGAGGAGGGTCGGGGGGGGGTCTGCAGGGGGGTCAGCAGCAGGGGGGTCGTCAGGGGGGTGGGGATCGGCAGGGGGGGCGTCGGAGGGGGGGCAGGGGGCAGGGGGTGGGGATCGGCAGGGGGGCGTCGGAGGGGGGCAGGGGTTAGGGGGGTCGGCAGGGCGGTAGGGATCAACAAGGAGGGCGTCGGGGGGGGGGGACAGGGGGTTGGTTTTGCCGGGTTGGGGACGGAGGGGGGGGAATTTTTTTTTTTGTGTGGTTATGGCTCTGATACCATGTAGAGAATAATTGTTGTGTATTTTTCATTGATGGGCTACTCCACTACTTATAGGGAGTCTAGCTCCTCTTCATATTATATTTTCCAATGTGGGACTAAATCCCTTATTAGTTCTGAACACAACTATATTTAATCTAATCATAATCCATTATCTATGTGAAATATGTTTACAACTATAGATAGGATACTTCCATTAGTTTTGGATATGCTTATCCTCCCTTGGCCTTCTATCCTTTAATTAAATGATTTCCCCCTTTGGCTTCTACCTTCTCCCAACCACTGCTGATACAACAAGAGTATGAAAAGACTCAGAAAATCAAGCAAACCAGAAAGGCCAGTAAAGAGACAGAGTAATGTCATTAACAGTATTCCTGACGAAGCAAAGAGACAGAGACAGAGCAATGGCATTAGTAATATTCCTGATGACGTCCTCGTCTCGTGGATCTTCGTAAGGCTTCCGGCGAGATCCGTACCTGTTGTTCGATTGGTGTGTAAACCTTGGTGTTCGTTGACAAAGAGACCATGTTTCATCCTCAGTCATGCCCGTCAAGCCCGCAAAAGAATCGTGTTCGAGTCCACAGGGAGGTCCATTTTGTACAATGTTATTCTTAACGAGGGCACCAAAAGAAGCCCTCTAGATCTTGAAAATCTTCCAAGAGAGACTCTAAATCTTCCAATTGAGTTGATGGAGTATGTTAGCAGAATTTCTAACCTTCAATTGTCAGCCTCCTGCGATGGGCTGTTATGCTTTGATTTTGATGTTGATTTTGCTTATTTTGATTTCGCGGGACATCGCAAGAGGAGGGCTGGTTACATTGTCTGTAACCCGGTGACCAAGGAGTGGCTTCAAGTTCCTAGAAATTTGAGTAAGTATGGCTACGGCTCTATTATTGCCTTCTTCTTCCACTCATCGGCAGGAGAGTATAGATTGCTTGGACAGTACAAAAATGACGACACCGGATATGAAGATTATGGTTCTGATTCTAAAAACATACAATATGAAGCGTTCAGTATAGGCGGCGGAGGATCGAATAGAGGAGCCTGGAGACCTGTTAATGACCCTTGTGGTAGGTATGTCCTGCAATCACATATCTCTGTGCTGCATTGAAGCATTCATTTTCTATCTAAAGATCATGATCGTATAGTATCACTCGATACAAATACCGAGAAATTCGGAAAGGTATCCCTCCCTCCACTGCATCCACAAGGTATCCTTCATCATAAAATGATTGAGGTGGGAGGAAGTTTGGGTTTGTGCCAGACGTATTCATATCATTGTTGGAACGAGATGGACATATGGTGTTTGAAAGACAACACCAAAGAGGAATGGGTCAAGCAGTACACAGTTTCGGAAGGGAACTTGAGTAATTCAGTATACAAACATCCCAAATGGTGTACCCTTTTGGCCATTTGGGAGGACGGGAAGGAGCTTCTGCTGAAATATTCTCATGGTCGTTTCGCTCTCTATAACTTCGAGTCGAGGACTTTTAGGAGGAGAGGGATCAATAATTTGAGGGAATATCCTTGGGTGCCTCACATTGAAAGCCTTGTATCTTGTAGTTGAGCATGTTACCTACTGAAGTCTTAGCCGCGACAGGCTAACATGAACTTCATTTTGATCTAATTTGAACTCTCTTATTGCTGTTGTGAAAATTGCTTCTATTGTTGTTTAGTTCACATGGTTGTCATTTATTTGTTCCCTAAAACGTTTGATCAGTTCATAATAAAAATAAAAAACAATATGTAGACTAATAGGGTTTCGGTTTCTAAATCAATATGTTCATATACAGATATGTTTATATATTCTCAGGTTTATCTCTAATAATATAAAGCAACTTCAAAACGGCTCAAGATTGTGCCGTATATCTCGTGTGTATATCATCGACCATTTCATTTAAAAAAATATTTTTAAATTAACTACATTTTTTATCTTCTGTGTAGATAACCAAATCCTCTCCTCGGGTAAAAAAATTTAAAAACCACTAGATACTAGAATATATTTAAAATTTAAATTATGTTTAAACTAACTACATAATATTATCTAATTAAACAATTGTCCAGAAATTAAAAAAAAATAATCATAACAAATCATATTAAAATATATTAAAATTATATTTAAAATATTCTATTTTATAGACTTTGTTAATACTATCATTGATTTTTTTATACGTGCAATGCACGTGAGAACGTGACTAGTTAAATTAATGAGTTGAAATTGGATTTCCCGAATCTAAACACTGATATTCGGATGGACTGAAAATATATAATCTGATCATATGGGTTTAGTAAACGAATCATGAATTTGACTTGGTATAAATGAATTTGGCTCAATAATTTTTTTTTATAGTTACCTAAATCCTGAATTTAAGTTTAACTCAAATTTAACCATTACTAAATAAATATGTAATATAAAATTTACATCCTAGTCTAATCTTACGGTGATGCATACTTTAAAACTAATCATGTTAAAAATAATTCAAATATGATCTAATTTGTAAAATCAAATGGTCAAACGCAATCTAGTTAATTTTGATCTAATTTAAATATTGTTTAAATTAATTAAATTTAAAAGTTACAACTATATTTAATCTAATCATAATCTATTATCTATGTGAAATATGCTTATCCTCCCTTTGCCTTCTATCCTTTAATTGATTGATTGATTTCTCCCTTTGGCTTTTACCTGCTCCCAACGATTGACAAATACAACAAAAGTATGAAGAGAGTGAGAAAATCAAGCAAACTCGAAAGACCAGCAAAGAGACAGATGAATGACATTAGTAGTATTCCTGAGGATGCAAAGAGACAACTATGCATTGGCATTAGTAGTATTCCTGGCGACGTCCTCGTCTCATGGATCTTTGTAGGCTTCCTGCGAGATCCGTACCTGTTGTTCGATTGGTGTGTAGATCTTGGTATTCGTTGACAAAGAGACCATGTTTCATCCTCAGTCATGCCCGTCAAGCCCGCAAAAGAATCGTGTTTGAGTCCACAGGGAGGTCCATTTTGTACAATGTTAGTCTTAACGTGGGCACCGAAAGAAGCCCTCTAGATCTTGAAAATTATCCAAGAGAGACTCTAAATCTTCCAATTGAGTTGATGGAGTATGTTGGCAAAATTTCTAACCTTCAATTGTCAGCCTCCTGCGATGGGCTGTTATATATGCTTTGATTTTGATGTTGATTTTGCTTATTTTGATTTAACGGGACATCGCAAGAGGAGGGCTGGTTACATTGTCTGTAACCCGGTGACCAAGGAGTGGCTTTAGGTTCCTCGAAATTTGAGTAAGGATGGCTACGACTCTATTATTGCCTTCTTCCACTCATCGACAGGAGAGTATAGATTGCTGGGATAGTACAAAATTGACGACACCGGGTATGAAGATTATGGTTCTAATTATGAAAACATACAATATGAAGTGTTCAGTATGGGCGGCGGAGGATCGAATAGAGGAGCCTGGAGACCTGTTAGTGACTCTTGTGGTAGGTATGTCCTGCAATCACATATCTCTGTGCTGCATGGAAGCATTCATTTTCTATCTAAAGATCATGATTGTATAGTAGCATTCGATACAAATACCGAGAATTTTGGAAAGGTATCCCTCCCTCCACTGCATCCACAAGGTCTCCTTCATCATAATCTGATTGAGGTGGGAGAAAGTTTGGGTTTGTGAGCAACGTACTCATATCCTTGTTGGAACAAGATGGACATATGGTGTTTGAAAGACAACACCAAAGAGAAATAGGTCAAGCAGTACACAATTTCGGAAGGGGACTTGAGTAATTCAATATACAAACATCCCAATGGTGCACTCCTTTGGCCATTTGGGAGGACGGGAAGGAGCTTCTGCTGAGATATGCTCATGGTCGTTTCGCTCTCTATAACTTCGAGTCGAGGACTTTCAGGAGGAGAGGGATCAATAATTTGAGGAAATATCCTTGGGTGCCTCACATTGAAAGCCTTGTATCTTGTAGTTGAGCCTGTTACCTACTGAAGTTTTAGCCGCGACAAGCTAACATGAACTTCATTTTGATCTAATTTGAACTCTCTTGTTGCTGTTGTGAAAATTGCTTCTAATGTTGTTTAGTTCACATGATTGTCATTTATGTTCACTAAAACGTTTGATCAGTTCATAATAAAAATAAAAAACAATATGTAGATTAATAGGGTTTCGGTTTCTAAATCAATATGTTCATGTACAGATATGTTTATATATTCTCAGGTTTATTTCTAATAATATAAAACAACTTCAAAACGGCTCAAGATTGTGCCGTATATGTCGTGTGTACATCATCGACCATTTCATTTAATTTTTTTTTAAAATTAACTACATTTTTTATCTTCTGTGTAGATAACCAAATCCTCTCTCCTCGGGTAAAAAAAATTAAAAACCACTAGATACTAGAATATATTTAAAATTAAAATTATGTTTAAACTAACAACATAATATTATTTAATTAAACACATGTCCAAAAATAAAAAAAAATAATCATAACAAATCATATTAAAATATATTAAAATTATATTTAAAATATTCTATTTTACATACTTTATTAATATGATCATTGATTTTTTTTTATACGTGCAACGCATGTGTGAACGTGACTAGTTAAATTAATGAGTTGAAATTGGATTTCCCAAATCTAAACACCGATATTCGAATGGATTGAAAATATATAATCTGATTATATGGGTTTAGTAAACGAATCATGAATTTGACTTGGTATAAATGAATTTGACTCGGTAAATTTTTTTATAGTAACCTAAATCATGAATTTAAGTTTAACTCAAATTTAACCATTATTAAATAAATATGTAATATAAAATTTACATCCTAGTCTAATCTTAAGGTGATGCATACTTTAAAACTAATCATGTTAGAAAATAATTCAAATATGATCTAATTTGTAAAATCAAATGGTCAAACACAATCTAGTTAGTTTTTTGATCTAATTTAAATATTGTTTAAATTAATTAAATTTAAAAGTTACAACTATATTTAATCTAATCATAACCCATTATCTATGTGAAATATGTTGATCCTCCCTTTGCCTTCTATCCTTTAATTGATTGATTGATTTCTCCCTTTGGCTTCTACCTTCTTCCAACCATTGACATATACAACAAAAGTATGACGAGAGTGAGAAAATCAAGAAAACCCGAAAGACCAGCAAAGAGATAGAGGAATGGCATTAGTAGTATTCCTGAGGATGCAAAGAGACAACTATGCAATGGCATTAGTAGTATTCCTGACGACGTCCTCGTCTCGTGTATCTTCATAAGGCTTTCAGCGAGATCCGTACCTGCTGTTCGATTGGTGTGTAAATCTGGGTATTCGTTGACAAAGAGTACATGTTTCATCCTCAGTCATGCCGGTCAAGCCCGCAAAAATATCGTGATCGGGTCCATCGAGACCACAGGTAAGTTTGCTTTGTACAATGTTAGTCTCGACGATTTGTACACTAGTCTTAGCAAGAGCGCCAAAAGAAGCCAAAGGAGAGCAATGGCAGAGATAGAGACTCTAAAACTTCCAATGAAGCTGATGGAGTATGCTGGCAGAATTTCAAAGCTTACCTTGTCAGCTTCCTGTGACGGGCTGTTGTGCTTTGATTTTGCGGGACATCGCAATAGGAGGACTGGCTACATTGTTTGTAACCCATTGACCAAGGAGTGGCTTAATGTTCCTTAGAATTTGAGTAATGATGTCGACAATGACTTAAGTATTGCCTTCTATTTCCACTCTTCAACAGGAGAGTATCGATTGCTACGACGGTGTAAACTGACAACGACACAGATTATGATTATGATTATGAAAACATAGTGTACATTGTTGGATATGAAGTATTCAGTATCGACAACTGATCGAATAAAGGAGCTTGGTGACCTATGAATGGCCCTTCTGGCATGCGTCTCCGGCAATCACATACCTCTGTGCTACATGGAAATGTTTATTTTCTATCCGAAGATGATTGGGATTGCGTAGTAGCATTCGATACAAATAGCGAGAAATTCAGAAAGATGCCCCTCCCTCCCCAGCTGCATCCATAAGATCACCACCTCAAGGAACTTCTCGTAGATTCGGGAGGAAGTTTGTTTTTGATAGAGGTGGGAGGGAGTTTGGGTTTGTGCCGAACATATTCTGATCCTCGTTGGAGCGAGATGGACAGATGGTGTTTGAAAGATTGGTGTGTAAGTCTTGGTTTCAGATGACAACGAGCCCATGTTTCATCCTCAGTCATACCCGTCGAGCCTACACAAATATCGCGTTCAAGGAGTACTCCTATCTGTACCGTGTGAGTCTCAGCGAGAGTGCCGCAAGGAGAGGAGTGGTAGAGAGCGAGACTCTAGAGAATTCAGAAAGATGTTGTCACGCCCCGCTCCTGTAAGAGCGATCATCCTCGCTAAGGCGTGATGTCGCACGGGCCTAGGTTGCGCCCGTGCAAGGCTAAGTCCAGAAACGGCCGATTTGAGCTAGGCCACAGAGTCGCACAGAGTGTTCCCATTTGCAACGGAAAGTAATTGAACACAAATTGAAGCGAATTCAAACTCTTTATTGACATTCAAAAAGTTTACAAGCGGTGCTAGGCCGAGATTACAAATCGCTCAAGCTCTCTCATTCTCTGAAACATAAAAGACGTGCCAAGTGGCTTACAAGATGGAGTGATTCATGGTGATGTTCAGATACATTATGTCCTGTATATGGTGCTTCAGCTCTTTACAACGTTCCAAGGCCCCAGAGTTGGCTCCGTTCGATGGAAGCTCCGCACCCGCTGGCGTCTCCTGCATTCTGCAAGCAGACTGTAGGATTATCAGTACATTGTTATGCACTGGTGGGGAGGCTAGCTCGTCCACAATGCTATCATTACCAAACACGTTCTATTTACTTTTGCGCACCGTCTATCATTCATTGTCTTTCTAATCTTACCTTAGGGTAAGTTTCATGGCATATTTCATAACCTATCTCGTGTTACCAAATTCAAGTGTGTGCATGGAAATACATGCACGACTTACCCATACTTACCGTCCGGCCTTCCCTGTCCAAAGTAAGCCAAGTTAGTCAATAATTCATAGGAAATAACTTAACGTGATTCATGTGAACTTTCAATGTCAAGGGCGTGTCCCTTCCTCGGGTCCTAGCGTGCCGTAGGTGCATTTTCTAACTCCCTTGCTGAAGTACTCTCGATTATTTGGTATGTTATATTCAAGCCTGTTCAGAAGGCACTTCATTTAGTTAACTTAGACTACTTTGATTTCAATGCAAGGACTTGCACGTGGATTGCCACCAGCAAAGACCACTTAATCTATATGTATCGGTCGCTGGCATCACAAGCCAATTTGGACATGTTCTTCTCCTTTGGTAATTTCTCACCTATCATAGCGTGCGGCTGGTACACCCTGATAGTCTTTTGAAATACCCGGCCTTACGTCTCCTGGGTGGCCAAGCCCACACCCAGGCCTGGACATCAGCCATTTTGATTTCCGTCCGGACCGGCACGTCCCCCCCTTTGACCGTGCCGCTAGAAATCCCTTATTTTGCCTCTCTCCCGTATACGATGGAAGTGTCTACGACCATTTCGTTTTATTTGTTATTTTAACTCAACGGTTGTCTCTGAGCCACAGGCTAACCCTTAGCCTTAATACATTATCGACTAGGTTGGCGGCGGCATCCGTGCAGCGCGGATAGCGAGCCCCGATGTACGTCTCCGTCATACCTGTCGCTAACTATTCCTTTCCTTATTATCTTTTATTCAATCTTCTTTTCTTTCTTTTACTTGTTCGTTCATTCATTGATTTATTTACATATTCATTCATGCATTATGTAACTTCCCGTGCGGGAGTCGCCTTGGCGACCCATCGGTCCTATAGTCTTTCAATGCTATACTCTACTCGGAACGACTATGTTAATAGTCTTTCCGTTCCATTGTTGTAACCCATTCATTGTTTTATTGTTGAACGTATAAGGAACATAAACGTAAGCTTGTGTCTTAGCACGAGCGTGGAGTGCGGTACGAGAGATCTCACATTTTCCATGTTCTTTTTCATAATCTATACAAGCATACAAGATGGGATTATTCCCTTAGCTAGGTGCATTGAGTCATTTATTAGCATGTGCGGTGTTATCGCCTAGCGATTCCAGCAACAGTGTCCGTATTGTTATGTGTCTAGGCTAAGCAAGGACGGGTTCATCGGAGCCACCCACCTTAGCGATGTTCGCATCGGCCGAGCGATACTCCGAGCGCGCCTTTGAAAGTCTAAGTCTGGATTCATCTTCGACGGCCAATGTAAGCCTTGCATCAATTCTTCATCAGGCCGATGCCAACTCTTCGGGTCGACGGCTCGTTTGATTCGTTGCACTTGCCGTTTGAATCGGCATTCCTCTAGGGTGGAGCGGGTCATTACATAATATACCACTCAAAACAAGTCTCGTCCTCGAGACTTCCTAAGTGCAGGTCATCCTACCATTCCCTAACTCATGTCGTGTGCGTATCTTAGACAATTCCCATCGAATGGCTTTATCGCTCGATGGCACCGAACTATACTCGATACCTTTCCAAGTTCCATGTCGCATACGTTTGGTCGATTTTATTGAATAACTTTTCATTCATTTTAAAGTTGACGGTACTTATTCAATTCAAGTGTTTCTTCGACTTGGTTGCTATTTCTTTGTGTCATGGGACTGTAATGGTCGCATGAGGCACGTTGTAATTCATCAAATGCGAGGGTCGTAGGCTGAGGCAAACTCACTTTCGTTTATGTGCATCGCAATACCCACTTGCAGCTGTTTTCGAGTTCATCATATCGCTAAGTTTGGATCGTGCACATATTCAAGGCGTCCTCCAAATACGTACATTTCAACCAAGCTTAGCGATTAGCAAAGTCGGATAAGCTACTCGTGATAGTTTCGATTTGCCGATCATTTCACTAACTTTGATTTAAAACCGAACTCATGCATCTTACTATCATTTACCTCGATCATCAAGATGAGATGATTCGTTTCTCAAGCATTCTTGTCTACGAAATCAATATGATTTCTTCTTAGCGGAGTCGACCAAGTCTAAGTAACTCCCGTCCGATTCGAGACCAAGTATTTCGCTATCATCGAGTATGTCTTTCGATCAATAATTCAATTCGTTATCCCAACTTTACTTGCGCATAATCCATTCCTATCATTCACTTCATTTGGGGCCAATCTCGTCGTCGTTCACGTACACTCCCTGTTCCCTGTCCTACTCTAAGTCTTGCTGCCCCAAGTCTATCGTCCGTCCAGATGATACTGTAAATACCATCGCACAGATTCAATTACTCGGCATAGGGTCGTCCGCCGATCCGCTAGGTCATCTCACAGGGTCATAGTTACAAGTCAAGTCCGTGGCTCATCGTGCAAGGTCGTGCACGAAGCTCGCCCCAAATCCTATGGTCAAACCATTTGTTCGTTTGTACGGGAGTTTCTACCCAAGTTCGTTTTGCTCAAATTTCTAAACATCAAGTAGCGTTCACCCTATTCGCATCAGCATATTCTTCGCTCCAAGTTCGAGCTCGTTTAGGAAAGTCATCCTACGATAGGTTGCCCTCAATCAAATCCTTGACATGTCAATATCGTACGTCCGTAATAACAATTATCGTAGTCTATCTCTTCAAGTATGTTTGATACAATCCACCTATCCATCCTATCCAATTCACGTAGTCGATCACAAGGTCGTCTAGCCTTGCAATATGTCGTGCCCCGATCTCACGCAAGTCTGATTATCCACGGCGGATATGAATCACCATGTCAACATTCCCGTAGTATAATCATCCTCATCGGGACGTAACTCTTGCGTTGAGTCTAGACTTACTCATTTTTTATACGCAAATTGGGTCTACTCAATCCTTGACTTTACTTTGCCGTCTATTATACGTCCGATCAATCCTCAAATTCGCCTTCGCTTCAAACCACAAGTCGTAGCAATCAAAATTGCCATGTCAAGGTATTTCGAGTTCGATCATTCCTGCTGGACATGAATCACCATGCCAACGCTCACGCAGAATGATCGTCCCAAATTCGACGTAACGCATGTGCGAGGCTGGAGTTGCGCTCGCGCAAGATAAGATTGTTGTCGTTGTGGTTATCACAGAACCATCAAGTCACTTCCCTTCTTCATCCAAACATTCATTCTATCAAATCCCTAACATTGCATCCTTCAAAGCAATAACTTCTAACGTGATCATCATTCATCGAATCAGAGTACCCTCGAGTTATCGTACATCGATCTTTGATACGTCTCAATACCATTGATGATGTACATAACCTGACGATCTTCCTTTTGCAACGAATTCTGAGTCGTGTAACTTAATTTTCTCAATTCATATTGTCTCGTGCTAACTCTTCATTGAGCAACATCTATTCCAATTCCTTAGTCATTCTCGTATTTCCAATCAACGTTTCCCATGCACGCTATCTTCTGATCGTACTATCCTCGATCTCGTCTATGAGTATTTCACCTTAACTCAAGTTTCAATCCATTCGACTAAATTCTAAATCGCATACACGATCCACCACATTTCTTCGACCAAGACCTCCATTTATTTTATCGTTTCGAATCTCCATTCAACCATTTCGTAATTTGTACTACGCATTATAAATTTGTCTGAACAGTTTCTCGTTTGAGACTCTCAAGGTCGCAACCAACTAAGCGTTACTCATTCTAAGGCTTTACGCGATATCATCGCTTTCCAACATACTCGTTCTATCCGTAAATCCTTTAGTTTTGCTCGAACAATTTCTATGTCGTCCATACACCACTCAGGGTTCGAGCCACTCGACTAGTCGTCGACGCTCACTCTTATTCTTCCTTGAAGCAATCACATACACCACTCGGGTCAAGTCATTCTACAAATTCTCAAAAGGTCATTCGATTCCCAATCGATGTGTTCAATCGTGTGTTCGCCCATTCCTCAAAGTCTAAGAACCACTTCTCGTGTTCGTTTTAGCGTTGGTCAAGTAGCGTCTATATCAACATACATTCTAAGTCTCACTTATTCTCGTCCGAGCGATAGTCGGTCTCGCTCGCAAACTCGTTTGCACCAGAAGGTCTAGGTGCGCGATACTCGGTACAACTTAGCCAAAAGGCTGCGTGCATAACCATCTCGTTCGAACTATACTTCGGTCTCGTGTACTCGTTCGCTATTGTCAGCGTAAGGTTATTCAAGCACGTCTTGCGTTTGCTAACTCTTAGCATCGGTTCCTTCCAACTCAAGTACGTCGTGGTTCGGCACAAAGGCCTTCGCCTATCGATCCCGTTCAACCGAGTACTTGTACGAGCTTTTGAAAATATTAGACTTATTGTATGGAACATCCCAAGGCACAACGAGAGAGAGCGTACCCTTCTTTTGTTTCCAAAACGAGCTTTCAAAACTGAGAGAACCGAAATGAAGTTCAAGGACGTAAAGCCGTGCTCTGATGCCAATATGTCATGCCCCACTCCTGCAAGAGCGATCGTCCTCGCTAAGGCATGATATCGCACGGGCCTAGGTTGCGTCCGTGCAAGGCTAAGTCCAGAAACGGCCGATTTGCGTCGGGCCACAGAGTCGCATGGAGTGTTCCCATTTACAGCAGAAAGTAAATGAACACAAATTGAAGCAAATTCAAACTCTTTATTGACATTCAAGAAGTTTAAAGCGGCGCTAGGCCGAGATTACAAATCGCTCAAGCTCTCTCTCACTGAAACATAAAAGGCGTGCCAAGTGGCTTACAAGATGGAGTGATTCATGGTGATGTTCCGATACATTATGTCCTGTATATGGTGCTTCAGCTCCTTGCAACATTCCAAGGCCCCAGAGTTGGCTCCGTACATTAACACGTTCGATGGAAGCTCCGTACCCGCTGGCGTCTCCTACATCCTGCAAGCAGACTGTGGGGTTATCAGTATATTGTTATGCACTAGTGGGGAGGCTAGCTCGCCCACAATGCTATCATTACCAAACACGTTCTATTTACTTTTATGCACCGTCTATCATTTATTGTCTTTCTAATCTTCCCTTAGGGTCAGTTTCATGGCATATTTCATAACCTATCTTGTGTTACAAAATTCAAGTATATGCATCGAAATACATGCATGACTTACCCATACTTACTGTCCGGCCTTTCCTGTCCAAAGTAAACCAAGTTAGTCAACAATTCATAGGAAATAACTTAACGTGATTCATGTGAACTTTCAATGTCAAGGGCGTGTCCCTGCCTCGGGTCCTAGTGCACCGTAGGCGTATTTTCTAACCCCCTTGCCGAAGTACTCTCGATTATTTGGTGCGTTATATTCAAGCATGTTCAGAAGGTACTTCATTTAGTTAACTTAGACTACTTTGATTTCAATGCAAGGACTTGCACGTGGATTGCCACTAGCAAAGCCCACTTAATCTATACGCATCGGTCGCTGGCATCGCAAGCCAATTTGGACGTGTTCTTCTCCTTTGGTAATTTCTCACATATCATAGCGTACGGCTGGTACACCCTGATAGTCTTTTGAAATACCCGACCTTACGTCTCCTGGGTGGCCAAGCCCACACCCAGGCCTGGACATAAGCCATTTTGATTTTCGTCCGGACCGGCACGTCCCCCCTTTGACCGTGCCACTGGAAATCCCTTATTTCGCCTCTCTCCCATATACGATGGAAGTGTCCACGACTATTTTGTTTTATTTGTCATTTTAACTCAACGGCTGTCTCTGAACCGTAGGCTAACCCTTAGCCTTAATACGTTATCGACTAGGTTGGCGACGGCATCCGTGCAGTGCGGGTAGCGATCCCCGATGCACGTCCTTGTCATACCTGTCGCTAACCATTCCTTTCCTTATTATTTTTATTCAATCTTCTTTTCTTTCTTTCACTTGTTCGTTCATTCATTGATTTATTTACATATTCATTCATTCATTCGTTGACTCATTTATTCACTTATTCATTCATGTATTATGCAACTTCCCGTGCGGGTGTCGCCTTGGCGACCCATCGGTCCCATAGTCTTTCAATGTTGCTATACTCTACTCGGAACGACTATGTTGATAGTCTTCCCGTTCCATTGTTATAACCCATTCATTGTTTCATTGTTGAACGTATAAGGAACATAAACGTAAGCTTGTGTCTTAGCACGAGCGTGGAGCGCGGTGCGAGAGATCTCACATTTTCTATATTCTTTTCCATATTCTATACAAGCATACAAGATGGGATTATTCCCTTAGCTTGGTACGTTGAGTCATTTATTAGCATGCGCGGTGTTATCGTCTAGCGATTCTAGCAACAGTGTCCGTATTGTTATGTGTCTAGGCTAAGCAAGGACGGGTTCATCGGAGCCACCCACCTTAGCGATATTTGCATTGGCCGAGCGACACTCCAAGCGCGCCTTTGAAAGTCTAAGTCTGGATTCATCTTCGACGGCCAATGTAAGCCTTGCATCGATTCTTCATCAGGTCTATGCCAACTCTTCGGGTCGACGGCTCGTTTGAGTCGTTGCACTTTCCGTTTGAATCGGCGTTCCGCTAGGGCGGAGCGGGTCATTACAGATGTCCCTCTCCATACTGCATCCACAAGATCACCACCCCATTGATGAACTTCTGGTAGATTTGGGAGGAAGTTTGTTTCTGATAGAGGTGGAAGGGTGTTTGGGCTTGTGCCAGACTTACTCGGATCCTCGTTGGAGCGAGATGGACATATGGTGTTTGAAAGACTACGCCAAAGAGGAGTGGGTCAAGTAGTACACGGTTTCGGTAGGGGACTTGAGTAGTTCAGTCGACAGACATCCCAAATGGTGCACTCCTTTGCTCATTTACGAGGGCGGAAAGGAGCTTCTGCTAAAATATGATGGTTGTTTTGCTCTCTATGACTTCGAGTTGAGGACTTTCAAGAAGACAAGAACCAGCAAGTCGAGGGAATATACTTGGGTGCCTCACATTGAAAGCCTTGTATCTTGTAATTCTACGGCTTAGCCAGTACTGAAGTTTTTAGCTGCGACGACATGCTAACATGAACTTCATCTTGATTTAATTTGAACTCTCTTTTTTCTCTTAATTTGAACTCTTTTTTCTTCTATTTTCTTATAGTGCTGAAGCATGGTACAATACTCTTGCTTCTATTGTTGTTATTGTTGTAAAAATCGCTTCTGTTGTTGTTTACTTTACATGGTTGTCATTTATTTGTTCACTAAAACATCTGATCAGTTCATAATAAAAATAAAAAACAAACAAACTTGTTGTGTGGACCTCCTATCAATTTGAAGGGAAGTTGGTTTTAATTTGGATTCGATTTCAGCTCGACTTTTTGTAAGATTTTTTTGAGTACTCCGGTTGTTTTGTGCTCTATATATAACTTCGAACCTATAAGACTTTCAAGAAACAAAAGACCAACAAGTTGAGGCAAATTTCGGAGGTCTTGGGTTCGTCATGCAGGAAGCCTTCTATCTTGAAATTCTTTCAAGAAGTGACAATGAGGTATCTACCTCTGTTAATTACTTGATCTTGCACATTAATAGTCTTCTTCCAAATGACTTTCGTTGTAGAAGAAATTTTCAGTGCTATCAACTTCACCAAATATTTTTCTTGAGGAAATTTTAGCTACAACAAAGTACACAAAAGTTTCTTACATTTTCATGAATGTGCATGTATATATAAGTATTTCCACAGGTGATCCCTTGAGTTGCATCAAAACATGTAGGTTATTCACGATGTTTTAATTTTACATTCAGTCAATCAATTAATGCGTTGCAATTGGATTTTCCAAACTTAAACGATGATATTGAGATGGACTGAAAATATATGACCTGATCATATGGGTTTAGTAAACTAATTTACTGAATTTGACTCGGTATAATATATATATTTTTTTGGATTTTGTTTCTTAGAGTGTGTGGTAAAAAAAAATGATTATTTATTTATTCTGAATATTTTCAATAACTTAAATTATGAACTTAAATTTAGCCATTATTTAAATAAACATTTAATATACAATTTACATCCCAGTGTAACGCATATTTTAAAACTAGTCTAATTAAAAATAATTCAAATATGATCTAATTAGCAAAACCAAATGATCAAACGTAATCTAGTTTGGAACAAAACTAAACATAATTTAAACTGATCGAATTTAAAATTTTAACTATATTTATCTATATGGAATATAATTATAACGATAATAGGATACTTTCATTAGTTTTGTATAAATGATATATATACATATATAGATTGATACAACAAACATAACTGGTACAACAAACAGATACGAGTACAACAAAGTATGAAGAGGAGATGGATACAACAAGAGAAGAGGATTCTCACATCCATATATACACATATAGAGTTTTCTTATTCAAATGGCTGTAATGTCATTGTTCAAATCTAGAATTTTAGTATCTTTTAAATTTGGGAATTCATAATCACAACCAATTCCATACTTCATATAGTAAAACTTGAAGTTCATATAATAGAACTTGAAGGCCAGATATAATAGCAATTAAAACATGATGAATGCACCTACATGTTAAGTAGGATGCAACTCAAAAGATCACCTTCAATATATATAGTAGAACATCAATCACTAGAACTCTCATTGCAAAACAATATATTCTCAAAAGAAGACTTTTAATATATAGGTTTAAGTTAATAGAGACGTACACCTCATTTTCACCTCTTCAAAGAATTACAACATACAAGACTTTCTACGTGACGAACCCAAATACATCGGTTCAAGTTGTTGACCTCTAATGCCTTTTTGGAAGTCTTAGACACCAAGTTAAAGAACACAAAACAACTCTAGTGATTAAATTTTAGCAGAAGTTCCTTCCTACCCTCACAAACGGCCAAAGGAGTGCACCATTCGAGATGTTTGTAATAGATAGGATAACATATTTTTCGTACCGAAACTGTGTACTGCTTGACCCACTCCTCTTTGGTGTAGTCTTTAAACACCACATGTCAATCTCGTTCGAACTTACGTTCATTTGCCACAGGCCCAAACTTCCTCCCATCTCTATCAGATTGTTGTCGTGGTCTTGTAGATATAGTCGAGGAGGGAGGGACATTTTTCTGAATTTTTTGGTATTCGTATCGAATGCTACTATAAATTGGTAATTATGTGTGTAAGAAAGAAAATGAAGGCTTCCATGCATCACAGGGAGATATGATCCACGGAGATACGTAGAGAGGTCAGAAGAGGCATTAATAGGCCTCCAAGCTCTATTTGATCGATCCTCGATACTGAATACTGCATATCGAATGTGTCCGTGTCCACTTTTGCCTCTCTCAAAGTAGTGTTGCAGTAATCTGTACTACTCTACTGTTGAAGAGTGGAAGTAGAAGCCAACAATAAATGAGTTGTAACCATCACGCCCAGTCCTTGGTCACAGGGTTACAGACAACGTAACTGATTCTGTCGTGTCATCGTCCCAGCCCAAGATTAAAGCACAACATCCCATCGCATGAAGGTGACAACAAAATATTAGAAATTCTGCCAACATGCTCCAGCAGCTTGGAAGATCTAAAGTCCCAGCCCATTAGGACTGCCAACAAAGTTGCAGTACTAACATAAAGGAGGACTGCCAACTTCGTTGACAGTTTATCTTAATAGTCAAATTCTTTAGGACTGCTAACTTTGTCGGCAGTCCTACTTTATGTTAGGACTGCCAACAAGTTAGAAGTCGTATGACTGGGCTACCCCCAAGTAAAACGTGGAGTGCCTTTAGAATTAGCCTAAATTAACATAAGGTCATCTATGTATAGCTTCTCCTAATTAGTACTCCAGTTGTTTTGTGCTCTATATATAACTTCGAACCAATAAGACTTTCAAGAAACAAAAGTCCAACAAGTTGAGGCAAATTTCAGAGGTCTTGGGTTCGTCACGCAGGAAGCCTTGTATCTTTAAACTCTTTCAAGAAGTGACAATGAGGTATCTACCTCTGTTAATTACTTGATCTTGCACATTAATAGTCTTCTTCCAAATGACTTTTGTTATAGAATGCAATGGAGTTATAGCAACTAATGCATCCTAATTTTCAGTGCTATCAACTTCACCAAATATTTTTCTAGAAGAAATTTTAGCTACAACAAAGTACACAAAAGTTTCTTACATTTTCATGAATGTGCATGTATATATAAGTATTTCCACAGGTGAACCCTTGAGTTGCATCAAAACATGTAGGTCATTCACGATGTTTTAATTTTACATTCAGTCAATCAATTAATGCGTTGCAATTGGATTTCCCAAACTTAAACACTGATATTGAGATGGACTGAAAATATATGACCTGATCATATGGGTTTAGTAAACTAATTTACTGAATTTAACTCGGTATAATATATATATATATAGAATTTTTTTTGGATTTTGTTTCTTAGAGTGTGTGGGTGAAAAAAATGATCATTTAATTATTCGAAAAATTTTCAATAACTTAAATTATGAACTTAAATTTAACCATTATTTAAATAAACATGTAATATACAATTTACATCCCAGTGTAATGCATATTTTAAAATTAGTAGAATTAAAAATAATTCAAATATGATCTAACTAGCAAAACCAAATTATCAAACGTAATCTAGTTTGGAACAAAACTAAACATAATTTAAACTAATCGAATTTAAAATTGCAACTATATTTATCTATATGGAATATAATTACAATTGTTTTTAACATGATTAGAGTTCTAAAGTATGCATCATATTAAGATGAGAATAGGATGTGAATTTTATATTACATATTTATTTAAATAATGGCTAAATTTGAGTTAAATTTAAATTCATGATCTAGGTTACTATATTTTTTTATCGGGTCAAACTCATGATTCCTGTAGAGAATAATTGTTGTATATTTTATTGATTGGCTACTCCACTACTTATAGAGAGTCTAGCTCCTCTTCATACTATATTTTCCAATGTGGGACTAAATCCCTTATTAGTTCTCAACACTCCCCCTCAAGATGGGCGATAGATATTAATCATTCCCATCTTGTTACATAGCTTCGACAGACTTAATAAACTAAGACCCTTAGTCTGACAGTCTGTCACTTGTTCTTCTGAGCGAACATGATCAATCTTCAGTATCCCTTGTTCCAGCTTCTCTTTGATGAAGAATCGATCGATCTCGATGTGCTTCGTTCTGTCGTGCTGAACTGGATTGTTAGCTATACTTATTGCAGCTTGACTATCGCTCAAAAGACGTAACGGTGCTCCCTTATCCAGCTTCAACTCTGTCAGCAACTCTTTTATCCACAGCAACTCCGACACTCCTAAATCCATTGCTCTTATTCTGCTTCAGCTGTAGACTGTGCTACCACTGACTATTGTTTGCTTCTTCATGAGACCAAGTTTCCTCCTACAAAGACACAATATCCCGTGATAGACCTTCTATCGTCTATGCAGCTCGCCCAATCTGCATTGTAGTATACTTCAACTTCTATACATCCATTCTTCTTGAACCATAGCCCTTTTCCCGGCGTCCCTTTCAGATATCTCAAGATCTGAAATACTGCATCCATATCACCCGTTCTTGGATCATGCATGTAGCGACTTACTATACCCACCGCAAATGAGATATCTGGACGAGTGTGCCCCAGATAAATCAATCTCCCTACAAGTTGTTGATATCTTTTACGATCAACTGGCTCTCCTACTTTTGCTCCCAACTTGCACTTCTGGTCAATTGGAGTGACTGCTGCTTTGTATCCTAGCATCCCTGTCTCCTTCAGCAGATCTAGTGCATATTTTCTCTGTGAGAGAACAATTCCATGTTCGTCCTCACACACCTCGATACCTAAAAAGTGCCTCATCGCTCCTAAATCCTTTACCTCAAACTCCTTCACGAGTTTTGACTTCAGTTTAGCGATCTTGACTTCATTATTACCTGTGATTACCATATCACCCACGTATACAACAAGTATAGTGATGTGGCCTCTTGCATGTTGAAGAAAGACCGTATGATCTGCATTTGCTTGATGGTATCCCATGCCTATAACAGCCTTTCTGAATCTGTCAAACCAGGCTCGAGGAGATTGCTTAAGTCCATATAGCGACTTCTTTAGTTTGCACACTTTTTCATGCAATGTCCCTCCGTCTGATTCTGTAGCGTAGCACCCTGGCGGGAGTTCCATGTACACTTCTTCTTGTAGATCCCCATGGAGAAAGGCATTCTTCACATCTAACTGGTATAGCTTTCACCCATAGTTTGCTGCAATGGAGACCAGAGTTCTTACGGTGCTCATTTTCGCTACTGGAGCAAAAGTCTCATCATAGTCGATCCCATATGATTGTGTGTATCCTTTTGCAACCAACCTTGCCTTGTATCGTTTCACTTTTTCTTCTAACGTCTTCTTTACTGTGTACACCCATTTGCATCCTACAGTTTTCTTTTCTTTGGGTAATGGAACCAGCTCCCATGTCTTATTTTTCTCCAGTACCCCAAGTTCTTCTATCATTGCAGCTTTCCACCTTGGATCTTTCTTTGCTTCCTGCCAACACTTGGGCAACGAAGTAGAGTCTAATGATGCAATGAAGGCTCAATAATTCGAAAAAATATTAGAATAAGACAGGTAGTTAGCAATATCATGTTCATAATCATCAAAACAACTAGGAGCCTTACCCGCATTGATGTGAGAAGATCTCCTTAAGGGAGCAATAGGTGGTGGAGAGATCATACCATCAGATCAGAGAGATCCGCATCAAAGTCAGATTGATTCAGTACGGGGGCAACATCTTCAAGAGTTGGAGCAGGAGTAGACGAGGGACTTAGTACAGTAGGCACAGGGCACAGTACAGGCACATTACTGGACTTCTGTTGTCTCCTTCTGTAGACTTGGAGATCCTTTTCTATTGTCTACTGCTCCCCTTGTTTAACATATGTATCTTCTTCATCTTCTGTATCGGAGTCACTGCTTTCTCTCCCTTTCGTCCAGTTTTCCACGATCGGGCATGGGAACGATCCGACCACCACAGATGGACTTATTTTCTCCCCCTCACATCTAATACCCTCTGTGTTAGGTGTGTCACCAAACGCTGAACCGTCATCCGAACCATAATATGGTGCCAGTTCTCTGAATGTAACGTCCATGCTTACAAACATCTTTCGCTCAACTGGGCTCCAACATGCGTATCCCTTCTGAGTTGCCGTGTACCCGACAAAGACATATTTAACCGCTCTAGGATCCAGTTTGCCAACTCCTAGCCTATTATATTGGACAAAACATACACACCCAAATACTTTTGGTGGAACAGTGTACGTGGTTGCACCAGTAAGCATCTCCAATGGTGTCTTCCAGTCCAATACCTGAGATGGCATTCTGTTGATGAGATAAGAGGCCGTTAACACCGCCTGCCCCAGAAGTATTTCGGGACATTTATAGCCATCATTATCGTCCGTGCGACCTCCAGCAGGTGTTTGTTCTTCCGTTCGACCACACCATTTTGAGCCGGTGTATAGGCATATGAAGTTTGGTGTAGTATTCCATGAGTGGATAAATACTCAGCAACCTTCTTATTTGTATACTCCGTCCCATTGTCAGACCGTAAGCACTAAATTTTAGTACCATATTGTGTTTCTACCCGACGATAAAAGTCTCGAAATGCCTCAAAGACGTCACTTTTATTCTTTATAAGGTAGACCCATGTCACGCGAGTATAATAATCAATAAAAGTGACGAACCATCGAAAACCGTTAATACCGGTTGTAGGACAAGGGCCCCATACGTCCGAATATATCATATTAAATGCAGCTGATCTTCTACTTCCTGAACTCACATATGTGCTTCTGGTATGTTTACCCAATTCACATGCATTACAAAATAACTTCTCTTTATTAGCCCTTTGGTATAAGGACGGATACGTTCGACTAATAATTTTAAAAGAAGAATGACCGACACGCTAGTGGTGGAGTAGCAATTCATCTTCTATACTGTGCCGTGAAACTTCCTGTGGTGTGTCTGCTACCAGAGATGCCAATGCTTTGTCCAGTCCTGTCCTGTCTAAGTACCACAGCCCCTTAAGCCATGTGCCAGTCCCTAGTCGTCGTCCTGTCCCCTTCTCCTGAAAAGTCACCATAGGAATGTCAAAGGAAATAGTACAGTTAAGATCAAGAATAATGGCACTAATAGAAAGAAGATTGACAGGAAAAGATGAAGCATGTAAGACATTGGTGAGAGTGAGAGAAGGGGTGCATGCGACAATGTCTTTACCCATGATAGTGCTGGAGTTACCATCAGCAGTCTGAATGCTCTCCGGCGTCGGTAGGTAAGTATAGTCCTGGAACTCACCGCGGGACCCCGTGACATGGCGAGATGCCCCAGAGTCCATAATCCAACCTGGTTGGTGGACAGCTGCTGCAAGAGCACACACAGAAATACCTGTGCTGGTTTGGGCAAAGGAAGTGATGTGATCCCCCGAGGTAGATGATGCCCCATGACTGTTGTCCGAACCCAGCTTCGTGCTTCGTAACCTCGTGAGGAACTCCTTCTCAAGAGGGGTTAACTCAGCCAGGTGATTTTCTTCCCCTTCTTCCGCCAGATTAGCTTTGTGTCCTCTAGAATAATTTCTTCTTCTACCAGTATAACCGTCTCTACCATCTCGACGTCCTCCGTGGCCCCGTTCATGATCACTCGACTGACTTTACAGGGGTTTTGGACAAAATTTGATGTAGTGCCCCGAGTCACCACAGTTGTGGCAAACACCGGCTACATAGGGAGGCTGATTGAAGGCGGCAAGGGCAGACTTGTCAACAGCGGCTTGCTCCCCCTATAAACAGCCCTTGTTGGGCATCAACTTCAATCGAGCCTCTTCTTGTGCCAAGGCAGCAATGACTTCTTCTAAGTTTGGAAGCATGGGCTGTGCTAGGAGTAAATTCCTTCTATGCTCAAACACAGGGTTAAGACCCTTCAAGAACTTCATCATCCGTTGTCGCGAAATATAATCCAAGAACTTTTGGAAATGTTTTGCAAATGCTGGTTCGACTTGTGCATCTTCCATCCCAAGAGGATCATAGTTATCCAGATCAGACCAGTACTTCTTTAACAGTGCTGCATACTCAGAGATGGTACGGTCATCCTGAGCCACCCTATCAAGTTTATCCTGCAGTTGGAAGACCCGCATATGATTGCCTGAGCCTGAGTACATATCCTTTAAAGTCTGCCATATATCAGCAGCAACCTCCATCGCCTCTACATTGCCCGATACCTGGTCGGTCAAGGAGGCTGTCAACCATCCAGCCACAATATTGTTGACAATTTCCTAAATAGTAAACTCCTTTGAGGAGGGATCATCTGGCGCCTTGGTTTGGCCATTGACGTAGCCAACCAAGCCTCGTCCCTTCAGCGTTCGCATTGCCTGCCGTGACCATTTCAAGTAGTTGGATGTCCCTTCCAACTTCGTCTCCAGCTTGTCCAGCTTCCCTATTTTATAGGGTGATGGATCCACATCAGTATGGATCACACATGGGGTTGCCTCGGTTAATCTCTTTGATAAAATATTATCAACCAAGGCCTTCATCTCTTCTGCTGTCAGTTTACCACTGATCGAATCCATGGCGTCTTCAACTGTGATTCGTCGTCTTCGTCGGCTTTGTCGTCGTCGTCGGCTTCGTCGTCGTCGTCTTTATGTAAAGTCTTCAACAGAGACCTTACGAATGCGCGGTTAACGTGGCCAACATCGGCGCGCGCATGTAGATCCTAATTTGCAGATCGAGAACGAAAAAACAAAAAAGTATTTTGTAATTTCGGAGGGCGTAATCTAGGAATAGATGGTGCAAATAAAGTATTTGACGTCCATCCGTCTTCGAATAACCGTCCACATAATCTCTCACGCAAATTAGGTTTTTTTTGTTGGAAAAAAAAGGAGGGGTCGACAGCAGTTGGGCGGAAGAGGGGGGCGTCGGGGGGGGGGCAGCAGGGGGGGTTCGGCGGCGGCAACAGGGGGTGGCATCGGGGCAGCAGGGAGGTCGTTGGGGGAGCATGGGGGGCGTCGGGGCAGCAGGGGGGAGGCGGCAGCATGGGAGGGGGGGCGTCGGGGGGGGGGGGGGCATCGGCGGCAGGGGGGCGTCGGGGGGGGAAGGGGGTGGGTTAGCCAGGTTGGGGAAGGGGAAGGAGTGGAAAATTTTCTTTTATTTTGGTTATGGCTTTGATATCATGTAGAGAATAATTGTTGTATATTTTATTGATTAGCTACTCCACTACTTATAGGGAGTCTAGCTCCTCTTCATACTACATTTTCCAATGTGGGACTAAATCCCTTATTAGTTCTCAACAATTCTTATACGGGGTCAAATCAGCAAATTAGTTTTCTAAAAACATATGATGAGATTATATATTTTCAATCCATCTCAATATCAGTGTTTAAATTTGGGAAATCCAAATTCAAATCATTAATTATATTTTTGGAAGAAGGTAAATAATATAGATTGGAGGAAAATTTAAGTAGCAAATAGAAGATATTGTATGTAGGATTAAATTATATTTCATAAATATAATGGATTGTAATTAGAATATTAAATTTAGTTGTAATTACATTTCATGTAGATCATAGTCGATTATAGTCTGATTAAATACAGTTGTAATTTTAAATTTGCTTATTTAAATAATATTTAGTTTTGATGGAAAGTAGGTTACGTTTGATCATTTGATTTTACTAATTAGATCATATTTGAATTTTTTTTGACTTGATTAGCTCAATCAACCTGAGATATATAAACATATGATCTATTTAGAAGTGAATATATATATATATATATATATATATATATATATATATATACAAGCATACCTATTTGTATATATATTCTGATCAGGATTCTCACATCCATATATACACATATAGAGTTTCCTTATTCAAATGGCTGTAATGTCATTGTTCAAATCTAGAATTTTAGTATCTTTTAAATTTGGGAATTCATAGTCATAACCTATTCCATACTTCATATAGTAAAACTTGAAGTTCATATAGTAGAACTTGAAGGCCAGATATAATAGCAATTGAAACATGATGAACGCACCTACATGTTAACTATCGTGATTGATGCAACTCAAAAGATCACCTTCAATATATATAGTAGAACATCAATCACTAGAACTCTCATCGCGAAACAATAAATTCTCAAAAAAAAAGACTATTAATATATAAGTTTAAGTTAATAGAGACGTACACCTCATTTTCACCTCTTCAAAGAATTACAAAGAATTACAAAATACAAGGATGTTTAGGAGGGAGGGTATAGAGGGTTAAGTGAGAGTTTATTTCACCCTCTTTTGTTCATTTTTTTAACCCTCCAAATCGGAGGGTTAAAGAGGGGGATTGGGGGATTTTGTTTAAAATTTCATAAACACCCCTTATTTGTTCTATAAAATATATTGATTTTTTTCTCCGTTATTCTTGTTTTCAACATGTTGCTTCATACCTTCCTAATTTGTGAAGATATTTTGACAAGTTCTAATTAAAATTTTAATAAAAATTAATTTTATGACATATGTAATAAGGTTATCTTGGTAACTATCATTATTTTATTAATCTCTCTCTCACTCAAAACCACCAATCCAAGCAAGAGTTATTAAACACCTCCCACTTAACTCTTCCTCCAATCCAAATAAGGTCCTATGTATTAACTCTACTTCCTCTCACTTAACTCTCCCTTATTTAACCCCACTTAACTCTCCATATTTTTTTCACCTCAATCCAAGCAGACCCTTAGACTCCAAGTTAAAGAACACAAAACAACTCTAGTGATTAAATTTTAGCAGAAGTTCCTTCCCACCCTCACAAATGGCCAAAGGAGTGCACCATTCGAGATGTTTGTAATATATTGGATAACATATTTTTCGTACTGAAACTACGTACTGCTTGACCCACTCTTCTTTGGTGTAGTCTTTTAAATACCACATGTCAATCTCGTTCGAACTTACGTTCGTTTGCCACAGGCCAAAACATCCTCCCATCTCTATCAGATTGTTGCCGTGGTCTTGTAGATGTAATCGAAGAGGGAGGGACATTTTTCTGAATTTCTCGGTATTCGTATCGAACGCTACTATAAATTGGTAATTATGTGTGTAAGAAAGAAAATGAAGGCTTCCATGCATCACAGGAAGATGTGATCCACGGAGATACGTGGAGACATCAGAAGAGGCATTAATAGGCCTCCAAGCTCTATTTGATCGATCCCCGATACTGAACACTGCATATTGAATGTGTCTGTGTCCACTTTTGCCTCTCTCAAAGTAGTGTTGCAGTAATCTGTACTACCCTCATGTTGAAGAGTGGAAGTAGAAGCCAACAATAAAGGAGTTGTAACCATCACGCCCATTATGAGGAACATTAAGCGAGTTCCGAGGAACATCAAGCCAGTCCTTGGTCACAGGGTTGCAGACAACGTAACCGATTCTGTCGTGTCGTCGTCCCAGCCCAAGATTGAAGCACAACATCCCATCGCAGGAAGCTGACAACAAAATATTAGAAATTCCGCCAACATGCTCCAGCAGCTTACTTGGAAGATCTAAAGTCTCGCTCTCTATCACTCCTCTCCTTGCGACGCTCTCGCTGAGACTCACACGGTACAGATTGGAGTACTCCTTGAACACGATATCTGTGCGGGCTCGACGGGCATGACTGAGGATGAAACATGGGCTCATCTTCAACAGAAACCAAGACTTACACACCAATCGAACGGCAAGCACGGATCTCGTCGGAAGCCTTAAGAAGATCAATGAGATGAGGACGTCGTCAGGAATACTACTAATGTTATTGCTTAATCGTCTCTTAATTTGTTGGTCCATCGGGTTTGCTTCTCATCTCGCCACCGTCTGATTTTCTGACTCTCTTCAAAGGGTGGATAAATAAATCAAATATTTAGTTAGGTATACATCATCATAAGGCCTCCTAATTTACTTGTGGTTATCATCATTTAGCGATTAACTTTAGCTTGAGAGACGAGGTTAACTTTCTAGTTTGTTTAAATTTGGTCTCGTTAAGAAGAATTTTATACCAGAGAAAACTATAGGCAAGACTAGCACATTGTATACAGCTGGACAGACTGGTTAACAAACATTTCTAGCAATTTGAGGGGAGTGGTCTTAGAATCCAACCATATTTAAGATTTTTAAGGGCTATATATGTAAATATTTAGTTAGGTATACATCATCATAAGGCCTTCTCCCATTGGAATAGGGTGGACTAATCCATAAAGAAAACCTACAAATCAATTGGTAGATAGGTAGACCAACATTTTTTGTCATGTGCATTCTCAAGATTCAAGGAGCACACTTCAAGTTCCCCTAGATAACAAAAAGTCCAGACAAAGTGGTAAGATAATTCAATTTACAAATTAGTTGGTATGCATTGTAAACGTATTGCATATTATTTATACCTTATACTTTCATGGTTATATCAGTATGTAGCCAAGGTTCTAAACGGCGGTAGGCGGGTGCGCGGTGAAGAGAGTCCGCTTACCGTCTACGCCGCCTAGATGGTCAATACATTTTGAATATTTTTTACTATTTTACCACTTTTTTTGCAAAATATGCATATTTTAAGGGTGTTCCATGCGTAACTAAGTTGTAGAACGAAGATTTATAAAGTTTTAGTTTTGTAAAAGTGAACTATAGGCCCATAATCAATTGAAGGATAGACAACAAAGGGTGGATAAATATTTCTTTTATAAAAAAAACTAATGAATCTATCCTATCTATAGCTGTAATTATATTCCGTATAGATGATGTGATTATAATTAGATTAAATACAGTTGTAATTTTAGATTTGATTAGTTTAAACTATATTTAATTTAGAGCGAATTGTTAGATTACGTTTGATCATTTGATCTTGCTAATTAGATCATATTTGAATTATTTTTAATTTGATTAGTTTTAAAACATGCATCACATCTCTACTATTATAAGGTGGCTTCAAAACGGCTCAAAAGTGAGCCGTGTATATCATCAACCATTTAAATAAATTAAAAACAATAATAAATAACTACATAACTACCTAAAGACTCCACTAATTATTTTTTAAAAAAATATAACTAAATATTTAATTATCTAATATGACATATTTACAATCAAATAGTCTAACTCAAGTGGTTAAGATGTGAGCTATTTTTCTTGGTTGTTTGAGTTCAAATCCTATGTTTCATAGTGTTCTATAATAAATAACTACCTAAAGACTCAACTAATTATTATTTTAAAAATATAACTAAGTATTTAACTATCTAATATGACATATTTACAATCAAATAGTCTAACTCAAGTGGTTAAGATATGAGCTATTTTTCTTCGTTGTTTGAGTTCAAATCCTATGTTTGATAGTGTTATATAATAAATTTTTATTTTTTAAATATTTTTTCGCACCTGCGTTTGCACGTGCACACTACTAGTTAAGATAAGACTGGGATGTAAATGTTATATTACATGTTTATTTAAATAATGGTTGAATTTTGAATTCATGATTTAGGTTATTGAAATCTTTGGAGTAATTAAATAATTTTTTTTTTACCAAGTCAAATATATGATTCGTTTAATACTACCCACACACTCTAAGAAACAAAATCCAGAAAAAAATATATAGATATTATACGGAGTCAAATTCAGCAAATTAGTTTATTAAACCCATATGATCAGATTATATATTTTCGGTCCATCTCAATATTAGTGTTTAAGTTTGGGAAATCCAATTTCAACTTAATAATTTAATAAACATGAAAATATAAACATATCTACATATCAACATATTGATTGATGCAACTAAAAAATCTAGAGTTTCCTTGTTCAGACATAATGATAACTAAAACATCGTGAATGACCTACATGTTAGCTATCATGATTGGTGCAACTCAAGAGATCACCTGTGGAAATACTTTATATCTACATGCACATTCATGATAATGTAAGAAACTTTTGTGTACTTTGCTGTAGCTAAAATTTGTTCTAGAAATGTTTGGTGAAGTTGATAGCACTGAAAATTAGGATTCATTAGGCACTAGAACTCCATTGCAAAAAACAATCTTGAATTAATTCTATAACAAAGAGTCCATTTTTGTTCACCCACCAAAACTATGTGGAATGTTTACCCTCCAGTGAATAATTGACACGTGGCACAAAATTATTTTGTTGGGTGAACAAAACCACTTACAAAGTGGTTTGTGTAGGATAAAAATGTCACGTGTCATTTATTCACTTGAGGGTGAACATCCCACCTAGTTTTGGCAGGTGAAAAAAATGGACTCCTATAACAAAGTTATTTGGAAGGAGCCTATTAGTGTGCAAGATTAAGCTAATAGATGAAGATACCTCATTATCACTTCTTGAAAGAATTACAAGATACAAGGCTTCCTGTGTGATGCACCCAAAACCTCTAAAATTTGCCTCAACTTGTTGATCTTTTGTTTCTTGAAAGTCTTATAGACACAGAGTTATATATAGAGCACAAAACAAAAACGGAGTACTCAAATCTTAGGAGAAGCCCTTAATTGTACATCGATGTTCTTATGTTAATTTACTAAAATTGTGTACTGTTTGATCCATTGCAGCCATCTCTATGGGTCTGCTTGGATTGAGGGTTAGGAGAGTTAAGCAAGAAAATGTTAAGTAAGGGAGAAATAAAACTATACTTGGTTTGAGGGTGGAAGTTTAGGAGGGAGAGCTATAGAGGGTTAAGTGAGGGTTTATTTTGTCCTCTTTTGTCCATTTTTTTAACCCCGAAGAGTAACGAGGAAAATTGATATATTTTGTTTAAAAATTTATAAATATCCCTTATTTTTAATTATAAAATATTATAATTTTTTATCTCCATTCTTTTTCTTGTTTTCAACATGATAATCCGTAGTTTCCTAATTTGTGAAAATATTTTGAGATGTTTTAATTAAAATTCCAATTAAATTTAACTTTATGACATATGTGACATATGTAACAAGGAGTGCACCTTTTCCTACATATAATACTCTTATATATAAAATATATATAAAATATATATACACATTATTTTGAAAAGGAATATTTTATTGAAAAGACAAAGGAAGCTAGGAAGCTCCAACAGGCCAAGCGGCCAATAAAGGGAGAGTGTAGGATCAGAAGGCATGTTTGCTTGTTTTTTATTTTATTATGGAAGTGACGCATTGAGTAGCGGGCGTCGAAAGATGTCGACCGTCTCGTGGAGCTCTGGAGCATGCGAAGAAGATCCATACGAAGAGTCCGAAATGATATGACGACCGGCTAAAAATTGTGTGCGGGGAGATGCACAATTTAACTGAGCCCGCACGTGCTGGTTTTAAAAAAAAATCGGACGTTTTAGTGAACAAATAAATGATAACCATGTGAACTAAACAACAGTAGAAGCGATTTTCACAACAACAAAAACAGTAGAAGCAAGAGAAGAAAAAAGAGTTCAAATTAAGAGAGAGAAAAGAGCGAGCTCAAATTAAATCAAGATGAAGTTCATGTTAGCCTGTCGTTGTAGCTAAAAACATCAGTACTAAGCTGTAACTGGCTCATTATCACTTCCTCAAAGAATTAAAATTACAAGATACAAGGCTTTCAATGTGAGGCACCCAAGTATATTCCCTCAACTTGTTGGCTCTTCTCTTCTTGAAAGTCCTTGACTCGAAGTTATAGAGAGCAAAACAACCATCATATTTTAGCAGAAGCTCCTTTCCATCCTTGCAAATGGCCAAAGGAGTGCACCATTGGGGATATCTATCAACTGAACTGCTCAAGTCCTCTACTGAAACCGTGTACTGTTTGACCCATTCCTCTTTGGTGTAGTCTTTTAAACACCATATGTCCATCTTGCTCCAACGAGGATCCGAATAAGTCTGGCACAAACCCAAACTTCCTCCCACCTCTATCAGAAACAAACTTCCTCCCAAATCTACCAGAAGTTCATTGAGGTGGTGATCTTGTGGATGCAGTGGAGGGAGGGACATCTTTCTGAATTTCTCGTCATTCGTATCGAATGTGTAGAAAATAATAGTTGGATTAATTTTATTGATGGACTACTTTACTACTTATAGGGAGTCTAGCTCCTCTACATACTACATATTCCGATGTGGGACTAAAAGTCCCTTATTGACTCTCAACACTCTCCCTCAAGATGGGCGATAAATATTGATCATTCCCATCTTGTTACATAGCTTTGACAGACTTACTGAACTAAGACCCTTAGTCAGACAATCTGTAACTTGTTCTTCTGAGCGGACATGGTCAATCTTCAGTATCCCTTGTTCCAGCTTCTCCTTGATGAAGAATCGATCAATCTCGATGTGCTTTGTTCTGTCGTGCTGAACGGGATTGTTAGCTATACTTATTACAGCTTGACTATCGCTCAAAAGACGTAATGGTGCTCCCTTGTCTAGCTTTAACTCTGTCAGCAACGCTTTCACCCACAGCAATTCTGACACTCCTAGAGCCATTGCTCTATATTCTGCTTCAGCTGTTGACCGTGCTACCACAGACTGTTTCTTGCTTCTCCATGAGACCAGATTTCCTCCTACAAAAATACAGTATCCCGCAGTAGACCTTCTGTCGTCTATGCAGCTCGCCCAGTCTGCATCACAGTACCCCTCAACTTCTATGCGTCCATTCTTCTTGAACCATAGCCCCTTTCCCGGCGTTCCTTTCAGATACCTCAAGATCTGAAATACTGCTTCCATATGACCCTTTCTTGGATCATGCATGTAGCGACTCACTACACTCACCGCAAATGAGATATCAGGGCGAGTGTGTCCCAGATAAATTAATTTCCCTACAAGTCGTTGATATCTTTTACGATCAACGGGCTCTCCTGCTTCTGCTCCTAACTTGCACTTCTGGTCAATTGGAGTGACCGCTGCTTTGCATCCCAGCATCCCTGTCTCCTTCAGCAGATCTAGTGTGTATTTTCTCTGTGAGAGAACAATTCCTTGTTCGCCTTCACACACCTCGATACCTAGAAAGTACCTCATCGCTCCTAAATCCTTCACTTCAAACTCCTTCGCGAGTTTTGACTTCAGCTTAGTGATCTCGACTTCATCATCACCTGTGATCACTATATCATCCACATATACAGCAAGTATAGTGATGTGGCCTCTTGCATGCTGGAGGAAGACCGTATGATCTGCATTTGTTTGACGGTATCCCATGCCTGTAACAGCCTTTCTGAATCTGTCAAACCAGGCTCGAGGAGATTGCTTGAGCCTGTATAGCGACTTCTTCAGTTTACAAACCTTTCCTTGCGACGTCCCTCCGTTTGATTTCGTCGCGTAGCACCCTGGCGGGAGTTCCATGTATACTTCTTCTTGCAGGTCCCCATGAAGAAATGCATTCTTCACATCCAGCTGGTACAACTTCCACCCATAGTTCGCTGCAATGGAGACCAGAGTTCTTACGGTGCTCATTTTTGCTACTGGGGCAAACGTCTCATTATAGTCTATTCCATATGATTATGTGAATCCTTTTGCAACCAACCTCGCCTTGTACCGCTCTACTTTTCCTTCTGGCGTCTCTTTCACTGTGTACACCCATTTGCATCCCACAGCTTTCTTCCCTTTGGGTAATGGAACCAGCTCCCATGTCTTATTTTTCTCTAGTGCCCCAAGTTCTTCCATCATTGTAGCTTTCCATCTTGGATCTTTCTTTGCTTCCTGCCAACACTTGGGCAACGAAGTAGAGTCTAGCGATGCAATAAAGGCTCAATAATTCGAAGAAATGTTAGAATAAGACAAGAAGTTGGCAATGTCATGTTCGTAATCATCAAAACGAGCAGGAGCCTTACCCGCATTGATGCGAGAAGATCTCCTGAAGGGAGCAATAGGTGGTGGAGAGATCATACCATCCGAGTCGGAGAGATCCGCATCCGAATCCGAGTGATTCAGTGCGGGGACAACATCTTCAGGAGTTGGAGCAGGAGTAGACGAGGGACTTGGCACAGTAGGCATAGGGCACGGCATAGGCACAGTACTGGACTTCTGTTGTCTCCTTCTGTAGACTTGGAGCTCCTTTTCCCTTGTCTGCTGCTCCCCCTGTGTAACATATGGATATTATTCTTCATTATCTGTATCTGAGTCACTGTGCTCTCCCCCTTTCGTCCAGTTTTCTACAACTGGACACGGAACCGATCCGACGACCACATTTGGGCCTATTATCTCCCCCTCACATCTAACGCCATCTGTGGTAGGTGTGTTACCAAATGCTGAACCTTCATCTGAACCATAGTATGGTTCGAGTTCTCGGAAAGTAACATCCATGCTGACAAACATCTTCCGCTCGGCTGGACTCCAACCGGCATAACCCTTCTGAGTCGCCGTGTAACCGACGAAGACACATTTAATTGCCCTAGGATCCAATTTGCCAACGCCTGGCCGATTATCTTGGACAAAGCACACACATCCAAAGACTTTTGGTGGAACAGTGTATGTCGTTAACCCAGTAAGCATTTCCAACAGTGTCTTCCAGTCCAATACTTGAGATGGCATTCTGTTGATAAGATAAGAGGCCGTCAATATAGCCTGCCCCCAAAAGTGTTTCGGGATATTCATAGCCAGCATCATCGTCCGTGCGACTTCCAGCAGGTGTCTATTTTTTCGTTCTGCCACACCATTTTGGGCCGGAGTATAAGCACATGAAGTTTGATGAAGTATTCCATGAGTGGAAAAGTACTCAGCAACCCGCTTATTAGTATACTCCGTCCCATTGTCCGACCGAAAATACTTAATTTTAGCGCCATATTGAGTTTTCACCCGTCGATGAAAGTCCTGAAAGGCCTCAAGGACGTCACTCTTATTCTTGAAAAGATAGACCCATGTCACGCGGGTATAACAGTCAATAAAGGTGACGAACCATCGAAAGTCGGTAATACCAGTCGTAGGACAAGGGCCCCATACATCTGAATGTATCATGTCAAAAGCAGCTGATCTCCTATTCTCCGTGATCACATACGTACTTCTGGTATGTTTGCCCAACTCACAAGCATTACAGAATAACTTCTCTTTATTAGCCCTTTGATATAAGGACGGATACATTCGACTCATAACTTTAAAAGAAGAATGACCGACACGCTGGTGGTGGAGTAGCAAGTCGGCTTCAACACTGCAACAGGAAGCTGCTGGTGGTGCGTCTGCAACCAAGGATGCCAATGCGGTGTCCAGTCCAGTCCTGTCTAAATACCACAGCCCCTTATGCCATGTGCCAGTCCCAAGTCATCGTCCTGTCCCTTTCTCCTGAAAAGTCACCTGAGGAATGTCAAAGGAAACAGTACAGTTAAGATCAAGTATAATGGCACTAATGGATAGGAGATTGACAGGAAAAGACGGAGCATGTAGGACATTGGTTAGAGTAATAGAGGGGGTGCATGCGACAGTGCCTTTACCCATGACAGGGCGGGATGTACCATCAGCGGTCTGAATACTCTCCGACAATGGTAGGTGAGTATATCCCTGAAATGCATCACGGGACCCCGTGACATGACGAGATGCCCCAGAGTCCATAATCCATCCTGACTGATGGATAGAGGCAAGAGCACGTGCAGAATCATCGGTGCTGGTTTGGGCAAAGCAAGTGAGGTGATCTCCCGAAGTTGAAGACGCCCCAGGATAGTCGACCGAACCCAGCTTTATGCCTCGCAACTTCTCAAGGAACTCCCGCTCAAGCGGGGTTATGTCAGCCAGTTGATGCTCTCCCCCTTCTTTCGCCAGATTTGCTTTGTGTCTGCCCCTTCTACCAGCATATCCTCCTCTTCCACCACGTCGGCCTCCACGATCCCGTCCTCGATCATTAGACTGATTGCACAAGGGTTTGGGACAAAAGCGGATGTAATGTTCGGAGTCACCACAATTGTGGCAAACACCACCCATAGATGGAGATTGATTGAAGGCAGCAAGGGCAGACTTGTCAACTGAGGCTTGCTCCCCCTGGTTGGATCCCTTGTTGGGCATCAACTTCAGTCGAGCTTCTTCCTGTGTCATAACAGCGATAGCTTCTTCCAAGGTCGGGAGCGTGGGTTGGGATAGGAGGATATTCCGTCTCTGCTCAAATACAGGGTGTAGTCCCTTCAAGAATTTTATCATACGTTGCCGAAAAATATAAGCCAGGAACGTCTGAAAGTACTTCGCGAAGGCCGGCTCGACTTGTGCATCCTCCATCCCAAGAGGATCATAATGATCCAGATCAGACCAGTACTTCTTCAACAGGGCCGCGTACTCAGAGATGGTACGTTCTTCTTGGGCCACCCTATCGAGTTCATCTTGCAGTTGAAAGACTCGCATAGGGTTGCCGGAGCTGGAGTACATATCTTTTAGAGTTTGCCAGATATCAGCAGCAGCCTCCATTGCCTCGACATTGCCCGACACCTGGTCGATTAAAGAGGCAGTCAACCACCCAGCCACGACATTGTTGACAATCTCCCATACAGCAAACTCCTTGGTGGAGTGATCGGCTGGCGCCTTGGCTTGGCCAGTGACATAGCCAACCAAGCCACGTCCCTTCAGTATCCGCATCGCCTGCCGCGACCACTTCAAGTAGTTGGAAGTGCCTTCCAACTTCGTCTCTAGCTTCTACAGCTTCCCCATTTTGTAAGACGACGGAGCCACATCAGTATGGATCACACGTGGGGTTACCTCGGTTAATCTCTTGGATAAGATATCATCAACCAAGGCCTTCATCTCTTCGGCCGTCAGTTTGCCACTGATCGAATCCATGGCGTCGTCAACTGTGAACGCAATTCGTCGTCTTCTTCGTCGTCGTAGTCTGTAACTGACCCAACGTCATCGTCTTCGTCGTCGACGTCGTCTCCTTCAACGTCAGAGACTTTACTAATGCGCTACTAACTTGGTCAGCACCGGCGCGCGCATGTAAAGTGAACACGTCAGGACACCAGAGAAGACATGATCAGTCTCTGCATAGATCCCGATGTGAAGAAGGAATAACAAATAAATCATTTGTTAGTTCCAAACGGCATAAGCACGGAACAGAGTTGGTGCAAATAAAGATTTGACAGCCCTCTCTATTCGAAATACGCCGTCTTTTTTTTTGGTTAAAAGCTAGGGTTAGGGTTTGATGTGGCTGCTAGATCTAGGGTTAGGGTTTCCATGGCAAAAAAAACTAGGGTTAGGGTTAGGGTTTGAGTGGCTGCGGTTGGGGGGGCGTGGTGCTGTTGGAGGGGGGTCGGCGGGGGTCTGGTCGGGGTGGGGTCTGGTGGGAGATTGCTGGATATAGGGGGGCGGGGGTTCCTGGATATAGGGGGGCGGGGTTCCTGTAGGGAGGTGGAGGAAGATGATAGGGGGGCGGGGGTTCCTGGATATAGGGGGGCGGGGTTCCGGTAGGGAGGCGGGGGTGATCGGGGTTCCTGGTGATAGGGGGCGGGGGTTCCTGGTGATAGGGGGGGCGGGGGTTCCTGGACGGGCGATAGGGGGGGGGCGGCCGGCTGTAGGGAGGCGTTAGGGCTGGAGCGGAGGGGAGGGGAGGCAGCGGGATAGAGAGGGGGGAAATATTATTTTGTAGAGAGAGAGAGAGTTATGGCTCTGATACCATGTAGAAAATAATAGTTGGATTGATTTTATTGATGGACTACTTTACTACTTATAGGGAGTCTAGCTCCTCTATATACTACATATTCCGATGTGGGACTAAAAGTCCCTTATTGACTCTCAACAGAATGCTACCACACAATCCCAATCGTCTTCGGATAGAAAATAAACATTCCCATGCAGCACAGAGATATGTGATTGTCGGAGACGCATACCAGAAGGGCCATCCACAGGTCTCCAAGCTCCTCTATTCGATCCGCGGCCGACATAGAACACTTCATATCCAACATTGTATACTATGTTTTCATAATCATAATCATAATCTGTGTCGTCGTCAGTTTCATACCGTCGCAGCAATCTATACTCTCCTGTTGAAGTGTGGAAGTAGAAGGCAATAATTAAGTCGTCGTCGACATCTTTACCCAAATTCCGAGGAACATTAAGCCACTCCTTGGTCAATGGGTTACAGACAATGTAACCAGGCCTCCTATTACGATGCCCCGCAAAATCAAAGCACAACAGCCCATTGCAGGAAGATGACAAGCTAAGCTTAGAAATTCCACCAACATACTCCATCAGCTTCATTGGAAGATTTAGAGCCTCTATCTCTACCATTGCTCTCCTTTGGCTTCTTTTGGCGCTCTCGTTAAGGCTAACGTACAAATCGTCGAGACTAACATTGTACAAAGCGGACTTACCTTTGGAATCGATGGACTCCAATACGATTCTTTTACGGGCATGACCTGCATGGCTGAGGATGAAACGTGGACTCTTTGTCAATGAGTACCAAGATTTACACACCAATCGAACAACAGGAATGGATCTCGCAGGAAGCCTTACGAAGATCTGCGAGACGAGGACATCGTCAGGAATACTACGAATGCCATTGCTCTGTCTCTGTCTCTTTGCTTTGTCAGAAATACTACTAATGCCATTGCTCTGTCTCTTTGCTTGTCGTTCGGGTTTGCTTGATTTTCTGACTCTCTTCATAATACTCTTTTTCGTATCTGTCAATGGTTGGGAGAAATCAATCAATCAATTAAAGTATAGAAAGCAAAGGGAGGATATGCATATCTTTTATACAAAACTAATGAAAGTATCCTGTCTATAGTTGTAATCATATTTCACATAGATAATGGATTATGATTAGATTAAATATAGTTGTAACTTTAAGATTTAATTGATGTAAATTATATTTAATTTAGATCAAATTCACTAGATTGCGTATGATCATTTAATTTTATTAATTAGAACATATTTGAATTGTCTTTAACATGATTCGTTTCAAAGTATGCATCGTATTAAGATGAGAATAGGATGTAAATTTTATATTACATATTTATTTATATAATGGTTAAATTTGAGTTAAATTTAAATAATTCGTGATTTATGTTACTTAAATATTTCTTTATACCGAGTCAATTTCATGATTCGTTTACTCTAAGAAACAATATCCAAAAAAAAAAATTGTATTGATATTTTGAAGTAGTTGTACAGAGTCAAAATCAGCAAATTAGTTTTCTAAACCTGTATGATCAGATTATATATATTCAATCCATCTCAATATCAGTGTTTAAATTAAGGAAAGCCAATTTCAACTCATTAGTAAACCTGAGAATATAAACATATATCTATATATAAACCCAGTGAATCTAGCATATCTATATCTATAGATATATGCATGCCTATATTTATAGATATATATTCTGATCAGGATTCTCACATCCATACAAATCTACAGTTTCCTTATTCAAATGCATTGTTCAAATATAGAATTTCAGTATTAGATTTGGTGCAAATCGATGATAACACTGTCTAGCCCAACCGAAGATCCCTACCTTTGAAGTGGCTATCTCGGTAATGATCCAGAAAGAAACACATATTCTAACACTGTCTAATTGTCCAAATTCCGATTCAGCTAATTTAGACTGATCATAATAGGTTTGAACTGTTGCAACAAATTAGCAGTAACCATAATAATGGTAACAATGCAATTTCATCACCCATCTATACTTAGCATCTGAATAAATTTTCTGCTCCAATATGTATTTTAGTGACATGTGATCAGTCCTTATCAAGAATACTCTTCATCATTGCCTGGAAGGTAGAATGGGCATTTGTAAGGCCAAAGGGCATGACTAGGATCTTATAGTGGCCCTCATGGGTCATGAATGTTGTTTTATGCGCATCCTCCTCAGTCATCCCAACTTGATGATAGCCTGACCTTAGAGTTTTGCCATATGAAGTATATGGAATTGGTTGTCATCAATTTGCATGTATGAACTCCCAAATTTAAAGTATACTGATATTAATAGATTTCAAGGGTTGTAATCATTTTTTGGAGTTGTCAATAATTAGCCTTCGGGCTGAGTTTGTAGGCCTTCGGGCTAATTACCAAGAGAGAGCAATAAATTTTCTTCCAATTTTTTTTAGGTATCTTGATATATATATACGTTTATATTCTCGTATGTTTATTAAGTTAATGAATTGAAATTTGATTTGTCAAATTTAAACACTGATATTGGGATGGGTTGAAATATATAATCTGATCATATGGGTTTAGTAAACTAATTTGCTGAATTTGACTCGGTTAAATTGCTTAAAATATCTATATATTAAACGAATAAAAAATTTGACTTGGTATAAACTGCTGAGTTTGACTCAGTAAAAAAAAAAAAGACTACTTTATTTTTCAATTTTTTTTCAATAATCTAAAATCATGAATTTAAATTTAACCATTATTTAAATAAACATGTAATATAAAATCTACATCCTAGTCTAATCTTAATGTGATCCATATTTTAAAACTAATCAAATTAAAAATTATTCGAATATGATCTAATTAGCAAAATCAAATGATCAAAAGATCAAACGTAATCGAGTTTCGATCTAAATTAAATATAATTTAAATTAATCAAATTTTAAATTACAACTATATTTAATCTAGTTACAATCCATTATCTATATGAAATATAATTGAAACTATGGATAGGATTGTTCCAATATATAATTATTTTTGGATTTTGTTTCTTAGAGTGTGTGGGTAGTATTAAACGTATCATATATTTGACTCGGTAAAAAAAAAGGTGTATTTAATTATTTCGAATTTTTTTTCAATAACCTAAATTATGAACTTAAATTTAACCATTATTTAAATAAACATGTAATATAAAATTTACATCCTAGTGTAATGCATATTTTAAAACTAGTCGAATTAAAAGTAATTCAAATATGATCTAATTAGCAAAACGAAATGATAAAACGTAATCTAGTTTGGATCAAAACTAAATATAATTTAAACTAATCATTTAAAATTACAACTATACTTAATCAAATTATAATCCATTCTCTATAAGGAATATAATTACAACTATACATAGGATACTGTTTGTTGATACAACAAACAAAGACGGATACAACAACAACGTATGAAGAAGAGATGGATACAGATGAGGAGGAGACGGATACAACAAGAGATGAGGAGGAGACGGATACAACAAGAGAAGAAGAGGGTCAGAAAATTAGACGGCATGATGACAAGCAAACCCGAAAGACCGACAAAGAGACCGAGCAACGGCATTAGTAGTATTCCTGACGACGTCCTCGTCTCGTTCATCTTCGTAAGGCTTCTGGCGAGATCCGTACTTGTTGTTCGATTGGTGTGTAAGTCTTGGTTTCTGTTGACAACGAGCCCAAGTTTCATCCTCAGTCATGTCCGCCGAGCCCGCACAAATATTGTGTTTAGGTCCAAAAAGCACTCCACCTTGTACCGTATGAGCCTCAACGAGAGCGCCAACGCAAGGAGGAGAGTGATAGAAGAAAGCGAGATGGATCTTCCAAGTGAGTTGCTTGAGTATCTTGGCAAAGATTCTCGTGAGCTTAAATTGTCAGCTTCCTGTGACGGGCTGTTATGCTTTGATGCTCCAATTTATGTTAGGAGGAGGATCGGTTACATTGTGTGTAACCCGGTGACCAAGGACTGGCTTATTGTTCCTTGGAACTTGCGTAATGGTTTCAACGGCTTCATTAGTGGCTTCTATCTCCACTCTTCAACAGGAGAGTATAGATTGCTGAAACAATACTTTGAAATAGGCACATGCACTGGATATGAAAACGTAGGATACGAAGTATTCAGTATCGGAGGATCAAGTGGAGCTTGGAGGCCTATTCATGCCTCTTCTGGTATCTCCTCCTCGTGGCTCTGGCCTTCACGTATCTTTCTACGTGGAAGTATCCATCTTTTGTCTGTTCTAGATTGTGATTTTAGAGTTGAATTTGATACAAATACTGAAAAATTCAAAAAAATACACATCCCTACTCGACTGAATCTACATGGTTACAATAATGATCTGATAGAGATGGGAGAAAGCTTGGGTTTGTGTCAACCAAATGCAAATTGGAGCGAAATAAACATTTGGGGTTTGAAAGACTACACCAAAGAGGAGGAATGGGTCAAACAGTACACAGTCTCAGTCTATGGACATTTCTGCACTCATTTGGCTATTTGGGATGATGGGAAGGAGCTTCTGTTAAAATGTGATGACAGTGGTTTTGCGCTCTACAACTTGGAGTCCAAGACTTTCAGGAAGACAAGGATCGACAACTTGAGGCACTATCCTCAGATTTGGGCACCTTACATAGAAAGTCTTGTATCTTGTAATTCTTTGAAGAACATGAGGTATCTCTGTTAACTTATAATTCCGGTCCAAGTATCTTAAGTTGCTCTGAGTTGTTACATCTTAAGAGGTGGAGTTTTAGTTGCCCCGGGCTAACAGGAACTTCATTTTGGTTTAATTTGAACTTTTTTTTTAAGTCTTGTGTGCTTCATAATGTTTTTTAGAAAGAAACTTCATGGAATGTGATCTTCAAAGCATTAATATTTTGTTTCAATTCAAGGCATGCCCTTCTGAGTTTCAATTCAAATAGTGATTCATTAATATTGTGTTTCATTTCTTAAGTAAGCATATTCATGCAGCATAGATTGATGGCATTGGGTCTGAATAATATTCTTACTTTTCACTGTGGCGTAATATGTACTTATAATAGAGATGGCTGCAATGGATCAAATAGTACACAGTTTTAGTAAATAGCATAAGGACATTTATGTATAATTAAGAGTATTATATGTTGGAAAAGGTGCACTCCTTTGGCCATTCGGGATGATGGGAAGGAGGTTCTCCTAATATTTGACTCACTTCGAGTCTGAGACTTTCAGGAAGAAAATGATCAACAAGAGGCAAATTTTTGTGGTTTAATTGGGTGCATCGCATCACATAAAAAGTCTTGTATCTTGTAATTCCTTAAAACAAGTGATACTGAGGTATCTAGATCTTTTATCTAACACATTAATAGTCTTCTTCCAAATAACTTTTGTTATGGAATTAATTCAAGACTATTGTTTGCAATGGACTTCTAGTGATTAATGTTCTACAAGAAATTCCCAAAGAAATGTGGGATGAGCTTCTATGTGATTGTTCGGCTCTCTAAATTAAACAATTTTTTATTCCACAAACATTGATTGTGACTGGATAATAGACGAGTTCTATTCTATGAAGCCTCGTCGCGTACAACATCAATAGGTAAGTCATATGTGAACATTTTGAAAGTTATTATTGTTTACTTATTTTCTAGCGTATTTGGACTCAATATATAATTATTATATTTATGTCTAAATAGATATTAAATTTTATTGTAGTCCACCCAATTTTAAATCCTGGATCCGTCTTGTTAACCTCCTAGCTCTCTTAATATTTTCTTTAGGAGAAACAACAATATATATACAATCTATCAATAGTCTATAGTAGAAAGAGTAAGTTCTCGTAAGGTGAAGAGAAAGCAAAGTTTAACGAGAGAGACAATTGTTGGGAAAGAAACGCGGAAACCTTTCCCCAAACCGGAGAGTACCTGCGAGAGGACCGAGCAATACAACGCACGAACCCAAAAACAACCACACAAAAACAATCCATGCAGACACAGAGAATTTTTGACGTGGAAACCCTTGCGGGAAAAACCACGGGACGATCGGAGTCCAACCCTGAGAAGCCTCCACTAATGGAATAGAAGAATTACACCCTCTACAAACTCCTCCCGATCCAAATCGGATCCCCACAACACTCAGAGATAAGAACAATGATTACAAGGCTACGAAGAGCGAGAATGACGAGTAGAGATTACCCGAACACGATCTCCTTCGAACAGCGACCTTCAATCCTCCGTCTTCTTCTCCGAAGTTGTAATGGCACTCTTGCCGCCTTCCTCTCTCAAACTTGTGTTACTTGCGATAATGAATTAGGGTTGAGAAATCTCAATATAACTCCCTAATCCCGCAACCAACCTGGACCGTTGGATTAGATCCAATGATGAAAACTCATCCAGAAATCCGCTTCAGTCCCGACGACACAGAGTTCGGCCAGAACTCTGTGTGGGGCAACCAGCACCTACTCGCCAAACCCTGGAACGGCCAGACCGAGTTCGGCCCGAACTCGCCATGGGACCGAGTTCGGCCCGAACTCGGATCCCCTGCTTCCAGCAGCTCCAGCAGCAACAGCAGCAATTCCATCGCCTACTTCCCGAGCTTCTTCGACACACGAACGGCGCTCGTCGCACTCCGGGGTCTTCTCCACATAGGTTGGGAACCCCACCCACTCCAACAAATCTCCCCCTTTACAACTATGGGGAGGATGTCGTCATCCCGACGACCTGCCTGCAGTACTCAAACTTCCCTCTTGGTAGAATCTTCGTGAACATGTCAGCTCCGTTGTCATCTGTATGCACCTTCTCAAGCTCCGCGTCCTTCTTCTCAACCACATCCCGTATCCAATGATACCGAGTCTCGATGTGCTTGGACCGGCTATGAAACGTCTGATTCTTCACAAGGTGAATAGCACTCTGACTGTCGCAAAGCAAAGTATACTGCTCTTGCTTCAGTCCCATTTCCTGCAGCAGCTTCTTCATCCACAACAGCTCCTTGTAAGCCTCCGTCGCCGCAATGTATTCCGCCTCCTCAAGATCACCGTAGAGGAATGCCGTCTTTACGTCCATCTGCTCGACCTGCAAGTCAAAACTGGCTGCTAATGCTAGCACCACCCGAATAGACGAATGCTTGACGACAGGCGAAAAGATTTCATCATAATCCACGCCTTTCCGCTGACCGTAGCCCTTGACTACCAGCCTCGCTTTGTATCGATGGCGAGTAGCATCATCCGTCTGCTTCACTCTGAACACCCATCGATTCTTCAAAGCCTTCTTGCCCTTTGGCAACCACACCAGATCATAAGTGGAATTGGTGTGCAAGAAACTCATCTCCTCCTGCATAGCCACCATCCACTCCTGCCTGTGTTCGTCTTCCATAGCCTCTGCAAAGCTTTCGGGCTCCCCCCCGTCAGTCAATAGCACATACTCATCCGGTGAGTATCTTGTAGATGGTCGACGATCCCTGTCACTCCTTCTCAGTGGAGCCACTGGTGCTGGCTGTATACCGACAGCCTCCGCCCCTTCAGAAACTACCTCTCCGGCATGCTCATCCTCCTGAGGGACACCCTGACCACCATCAGCAGGCTGTTGATCAAGGTTGGGAGCAACTCCATGTACCGGCTCCCCCATAACTGGATCTTCTGCGATGTCCTATGGAAATTGCTCGAAGCGAAATGACTCTAACTCAGGCAATTCCTCAGCCTCAGAAGGCGTCTCGAAATCCTGAGTGTTGGTCATGGTCTGATCCTCGACGAACACCACATCCCTGCTTCTGTAGAGCTTTCCTTCCACTGGGTCGTAGAGTCTATAGCCAAACTCATCCCGACCATAGCCGACAAAGACGCATCGCCTCGTCTTCGGCTCAAGTTTGGTCCTCTCGTCCTTCGGTACATGCACGAAGGCTTTACAACCAAACGCCCGCAGGTGATTGTATGACGGCTCTTTGCCGTACCATACTTTATCAGGCACATCACCCTGCAAAGGAGCACTAGGAGACAAATTAATAATATAAGCAGCTGTGAGAAGAGCCTCACCCCAATAACTGCCCGACAAGTTTGCTTCTGACAGCAAACACCGCACCCTCTCCATCAGTGTCCTGTTCATGCGCTCCGCTACACCATTGAGCTGAGGGGTCTTTGGCGGAGTCTTCTGGTGTCGTATCCCTTGCTCTCTGCATTACGCATCAAAGGGACCGATGTATTCGCCGCCATTGTCGGACCGAACACACAATAACTTCTTGCCCGTCTCTCTTTCAACAGAGGCCTGAAACTCCTTGAAAGTAGGCAGCACCTGATCCTTGGTCTTTAAGGCATAGACCCAAACCTTCCTGGAACAGTCATCAATAAAGGTTACAAAGTAAGAAGCACCACCAGGAGATTTTACCTTCATAGGACCGCAGACATCCGAGTGAATCAACTCGAGCAACGCCGGCTTCCTCGAACTTGGGTGACTTTGGAAAGACACCCTATTTTGCTTCCCAGCTAAACAGTGCGTACACTTCTCCAACTTTGTAGACCTGAGCCCCGGAATCACTTTCCTGTTCACCAAGTAGCTCATCCCCTTCTCGCTGATATGGCCGAGCCGCCTGTGCCACAACTCGGTAGACGCATCACTGACTGCGTTCACCTCCTGTGCCCCCTCTGCGCTCCCCTCCATATAGTAGAGACCGAACTTCTTGCTTCCTCTGGCAATCACCATCGAACCTCTGGAAAGCTTCCACTGACTGTTCCCGAAGAGACTGAAGAATCCCTCGTCATCCAACCTTCCAACCGATACTAGGTTGAAACGGATATCAGGGACATGATGAACATCCTTGAGAACAAGAACCGCACCCGTCTTCATTCTCAAATGTACATCTCCAATGGCAACCGCCTTCGACACATCTCCGTTGCCCATCTTCAACACTCCACAGTCGCCTGTAGTGTAAGTGGCAAATAGTGCCCTATTGTGAGATACATGTGCTGAAGCCCCTGAATCCACCAGCCAAGAATTGTCATCGCAGGCGAGGTTAGTAATGACCTCATCACCTACGACGATCACATCACCTCCATGCACCGAGGCCGCCGCTGTCGTATTCTCCTCTTGCTTCCCCTTGTCGCCCTTCTTCTCTCTCTTCCAAGCGAAACAATTTTGCTTGATATGGCCCTTCTTACCATAATGGTAACACTCTGAGTCCTCGTAACGACCCTTGGACTTCCACCTGCTCTTATCTCTGCAACCACCTGGACCCCTGCTTTTGCCCCTTCCGCGGCTCTCTGAAACCAATGCCTCTGAGTGGTGGGATGTGGATGAAGTGCCCTGAGAACGTCTCCGCATCTCTTTATTCAACACCCCGCTCTTGGCAAACTCCAGACTGACCACGCCCTCTGGAGCAGAAGCGATCATAGATACTCGTACGGTCTCCCACGAGTATGGCAATGTACACAGCAGCCATAGTCCCTGAACTTCATCGTCGAACTTGACTCCCATAGAAGATAGCTGGTCAACCACGCCCTGGAACTCACTCAAGTGATCCGAAATAGACGCCCCATCCTTGTACCGCAGACCCATCATCGTTCGGATCAGGAACAACTTGTTTACCCCGGTCTTCTTCGTATACAAGGATTCCAGCTTATCCCACAACGTCTTCGCGTGCTCAATATTGGCAACGTGATTGTACACGTTCTCGTCTACAAACTGCCTTATGTACCCACACACCTGTATGTGCTCGAATGTCCAGCCCTCCTCGGATTTATCACTGGGCCTCTCGGATGCAAATACGGGTAGATGCAGCTTCTTGACAAATAGCAAATCTTTTATCTTGCTCCGCCAATAATGATAGTTTGTGCCATTAAGGTTCACCATGTGCACCGGCTTCGCGTCCATCTCTCCTCTCTGGTTCCTCTGTCAACTCCTGACACCCTTTGAACCCAAAGCTCTGATACAACTCTGTTGGAAAAAAAATGCGGAAACCTTTCCCCAAATCGGAGAGTACCTGCGAGAGGACCGAGCAATACAACGCACGAACCCAAAAACAATCACACAAAAACAATCCACGCAGACACAGAGAATTTTTGACGTGGAAACCCTTGCGGGAAAAACCACAGGACGATCGGAGTCCAACCCTGAGAAGCCTCCACTAATGGAATAGAAGAATTACACCCTCTACAAACTCCTCCCGATCCAAATCGGATCCCCACAACACTCAGAGATAAGAACAATGATTACAAGGCTACGAAGAGCGAGAACGACGAGTAGAGATTACCCGAACACGATCTCCTTCGAACAGCGACCTTCAATCCTCCGTCTTCTTCTCCGAAGTTGTAATGGCACTCTTGCCTCCTTCCTCTCTCAAACTTGTGTTACTTGCGATAATGAATTAGGGTTGAGAAATCTCAATATAACTCCCTAATCCTGCAACCAACCTGGACCGTTGGATTAGATCCAATGATGAAAACTCATCCAGAAATCCGCTTCAGCCCCGACGACACAGAGTTCGGCCAGAACTCTGTGTGGGGCAACCAGCACCTACTCGCCAAACCCTGGAACGGCCAGACCGAGTTCGGCCCGAACTCGCCATGGGACCGAGTTCGGCCCGAACTCGGATCCCCTGCTTCCAGCAGCTCCAGCAGCAATTCCATCGCCTACTTCCCGAGCTTCTTCGACACACGAACGGCGCTCGTCGCACTCCGGGGTCTTCTCCACATAGGTTGGGAACCCCACCCACTCCAACAACAATCTCATATATATAGAACTTTAGTAAACTCCTTTTATAAAAGGAACAAACCTTCATAAACGCCATCCCAATGGAACATGAACCTCTTTTGATCTCTCTCTCCCTTAATCATTGATATAAATTTGGTAAAATCATGAATTATGAACTTAAATTTAACCATTATTTAAAACTTACATCCCAGCGTAATGCATATTTTAAAACTAGTCGAATTAAAAATAATTCAAATATGATCTAATTAGCAAAAACAAATGATCAAACGTAATCTAGTTTGGATCAAAACTAAATATAGTTTAAAACTAATCAAATTTAAAATTAAAACTATATTTAATCAAATTGTAATCCATTCTCTATATGGAATATAATAGGACCAATACTAAATACAAATAGGACCAAAACTTAAATTGTCAGCTTCCTGCGATGGGCTTTATGCTTTGATGTTCCAATTTATCTTTATTGTAGCTTGTCAGCTTCCTACTTTGTGTGCAACCCGGTGACCAAGGACTGGATTAATGTTCCTTGGAACTTGCGTAAGGGTTTCTATGGCTTTATTGTTGGCTTCTACATCCACTCTTCAACAGGAGAGTATAGATTGCTGCAACAGTACTTTGAGATAGGATCACGCACTAGATATGAAAACGTTGGATATGAAGTGTTCAATATCGGAGGATCAAATAGAGCTTGGAGGCCTATTCATGCCTCTTCTGGTATCTCCTCCACGGCGCTCTGGCCTTCACATATCTTTCTGCATGGAAGTATCCATTTTCTGGCCTTTTCAAATTGCGATTTTAGAGTAGAATTTGATACAAATACTGAAAAATTCAGAAAAATACCCATCCCTCCTCGACTGCATCTACATGGTTACAATAATGGTCTGATATGGGAGGAAGCTTGGGTTTGTGGCAACGAAATGCAAATTCGAACAAAATAGACATATGGTATTTAAAAGACTACACCAAAGAGGAATGGGTCAAACAGTACACAGTCTCAGTCTATGGACATTTCTGCACTCCTTTAGCCATTTGGGAGGATGGGAAGGAGCTTATGCTAAAATGTGATGGCATTGGTTTTGCACTCTATAACTTGGCCATGACTTTCAAGAACACATGGATCAACAACTTGAGGCACTATCCTCATATTTGGGCGCCTTACATAGAAAGTCTTGTGTCTTGTAATTCTTTGAAGAACATGAGGGATATCTGTTAACTTATAATTCCGGCCCAAGTATCTCAAGTTGCTCATGAGTCATTACATCTTAAGGGCTAACAGGAACTCATTTTGATTTAATTTGAACACATTTTTAAAAAATCTTGTGTGCTTTATTATGTTTTTGTGATAAAAACTTCGTGGAAGGTGACAGTAGTGAAAATTAGGATGCATTGTCTAGTGTGCATGATGCAAAGTGCAATTTATAATTCTCTCATATAATAGCTTTATTAAAGCTAGAAGTATGATGTCAAGAAGCTCAAAGTAACTCAAGTTGATCGGAGTACAGTTTCAATGGTGAAATTTTAGCTACATACAACAAAGTCCACAAAGTTTCATACATTTTCCTGAATGTGCATGCATGTATATAATATTTCAATATGTTTTAATTGCCATTGTATCCGACTTTCAACTTATATGTTACCATTGTCATTTTTTAATTGTCGTTCTATCTGCCCTTCAACTTTTTCTATATGTTGCCATTGTCTTGATACCATGTCTCCCTGTAATGAAGTATGGAATTGGTTATCATCGATTTTCACCAAATTTAAAGGATACTGAAATTCCAGATTTTAACAATGAAATTTTAGCCATTTGAATAAGGAAAATGTAGATTTGTATGGAAGTGAGAATACGGATCAGAATATATCTGTATATAGTTATGAATGTAGATTCACAAGGTTTCTAGATTAATATGTTGATATATAGATATGTTTATATTCTCAGGTTTATTAAACTAATGAGTTGAAATTGGATTTCCCAAATTTAAACACTGATGTTGAGACGGATTGAAAAAAATATAAACTGATCATGGGTTTAGTAAACTAATTTTTTGAATTTGACTTGGTATAAACTGGTTATAATATCTATATAATTTAAATAACCATAATTTTCTGAAAATTTTCAATAACCTAATCTAATATCATGAATTTAAATTTAACCATAATTTAAATAACCATGTAATATAAAATTTACATCCTAAACTAATCTTAATATGATGCATATTCTAAAACTAATCAAATAAAAAATAATTCAAAATTGGTCTAATTAGCAAAATCAACTGAATATATGGATTAACTTATATATAATTCTGGTTCGAGTATCTCAAGTTTCAGCTGTCACAAGATAACGGAACTTCATTTTGATTTAATTTGAATGAACACCCTTTTTCTTAATATAATATTGTCCTGATTTCTATCCACAGAACACAATTGTAACACAAAAAAGAGATAAACAAGTTGAGGCAAATTTCGGAGGTTTTGAGTGCATCACACAGGAAGCCTTAGTACCTTGTAATTCTTTCAGGAAGTGATAAATGAGGTATCTACATCTGTTAAACTTAATCTTGCACATTAATAGTCTTCTTCCAAATAACTTTCGTTGTAGAAGAAATTTTCAGTGCTATCAACTTCACCAAATATTTTTCTTGAAGAAAATTTAGCTACAACAAAGTACACAAAAGTTTCTTACATTTTCATGAATGTGCATGCATATATAAATATTTCCACAGGTGATCTCTTGAGTTGCATCAATCATGATAGTTAACATTCACGATGTTCTAATTGTCATTAAGTTTGAACAAGGAAACTCTGTTAATAATTAGTTGTCAATTAGTTGTCATTTTTCTTTCTTAGAATTTGGTAAGTCATTAAAGTCCTTAATGATCTTTCCTTTCTTTAGAAATTTTGTATCTGGTCTTTATTCTAGCACTTTGTATTCCTATTAATATGGGATCTCTGCTTTAAAAAAAATGAATAAGAAATTAGAGTCTTCTTCCAATATACACTTGTGCGGTGTCTTTAGAGTGTTCTAACATTTGGTATCAGAGCCAAAATTTGTTGGTTCTTCTTCATGTCGACGTCTTCAAGCGTGAACGACTCAGCAGAGTCACCTTTGAAATCCGGTGGCCACAACCATGGGAGTTTCAAATACCCAGTGCTTGCGAGAAGTAACTACGGTATTTGGGCCATCAGAATGAAGGGTATCCTCGATGTCCTAGATGCATTGGAGGCTGTAGAACCACGCGATCCGACAATGACTATTGATGAGAAGAAGAACAAAGCGGCCTACTTGGCCATCCAACAAGCACTGCCTGATGACGCACTCCAGATGGTTGCGGAGAAGAAAACCGCAAAGGAGATGTGGGACATGCTTAAGACCAAGGCTCGGACCGAGTCAAGGATGCAAAGATCCAAACTCTGCAGTCAGAGTTTGATACGCTTCGCATGAAGGAGACGGATTCAATAGACGATTTCTTCATGCGGCTCACCACAAACGTCAACACACAAAGGGCGTTGGGAGGAACGGTAGCGGAGGCTACTGTTGTGAAGAAGTTTTTGAGATCCGTCCCCTCGAAGTTCGTCCAAATTGCTTCGACGATAGAGCAATTTGGAGACTTCACGACGATGACCGTGGAGGAGGTCGTCGGTCGACTAAAGACCTACGAAGAGCGCGTTGGTGGGACTGCTAACAAAGAAGAGGATCGACTCCTATTGATGATGAAGGAGTTGATGGCTCGTGATAAGAAGCTCTCGTATGGTGGAGGACGCCAAACCGGCGGCCGAAGAGGCCGTGGTCGCGGACGAGGGCATGGCGAACAACAACGCAACAACGACCGTCGAGAAGGTCAAGATCGTGACGAAGGTGGTAAATATAAAACACAAGTTGAGTGTTTTTATTGCCACAAAATGGGCCATTATACTGCAGAATATCGTTTGAAGAAGAAAAACGAAGAAAGAGCGCACATGGCCGAGGCATTTGAAGACAATGAACCGACTCTTCTAATGGCGGAAAGCGAAGAAGTACAATCATCTCTGGTATGCTCGAACCTTCTTTTAAATGAAGAAAATGTACAACCAAGTGTTTTTTCCAGTGACTTGGAGAAATCATGTTGGTACCTTGATACGGGAGCTAGCAACCACATTACGGGGTGCAAAGATTTTTTCTCCGATCTAGACGAAACAGTGAAAGGGAAGGTGAAGTTCGGCGATGGCTCTTCAGTGGAGATCTGTGGTCGGGGTGCAGTCTTCTTCAAAGACCAAAAACAGAAGCACAAAGTCTTTACCAACGTCTACTATATCCCGAAACTCCATACCAATATTACGAGTTTGGGACAGTTGGAGGAGAACGGATGCAAGATCGTCATGGAGGACGGATTCTTGTGTTTGTTCGATCGAGAGAGGCGACTCTTGGCGAAGGTGGAGAGGTCCAAGAATCGACTTTATATTCTCAATATGAAGACGGATGCTCCGGTGGCTCTGCTAGCAGAAAAGTACAAAGACGAGGCGTGGCTGTGGCACGCTAGATGGGGACATCTCAACTTTCGAGCACTTCATGATATGGGGCGACTCAAGATGGTAGAGGGGATGCCCTCTTTTGAGCACTCACAAGAGCTTTGTGATGGGTGCTTGGTGGCAAAGCAAAGACGATTATCATTCCTGAAGGCTGCAACGGACCGTGCATCGACCTCTCTTCAATTGGTGCTTGGAGATCTTTGTGGACCCATCAATCCTGCCACCCCGGGAGGTAAACAATATTTCTTCTTGCTAGTAGACGATTACAGCAGGTATATGTGGGTGGAGTTATTAAAGTCCAAGGACGAGGCCTTGGATGCTTTCAAAAGACTAAAAGCAAAAGCGGAGATGGAGACGGAACTCAAGGTGAAGGGATTCCGTAGCGATCAAGGTGGGGAGTTCACATCCAAGGCGTTCAACGCCTACTGTGAGGAAGTTGGGATCAAACGATTCCTCACAGCCCCTTATTCTCCACAGCACAACGACGTGGTGGAGCGCCGCAATCAAACTGTCATGGGGACTGTTCGGAGCCTTCTAAAATGCAAGAGCATGCCCGTGCGTTTTTGGCGAGAAGACTCTAATTTCTTGGAGCATGCCCGAGGCGAGTTCGAAGTCCAGTTTTGAAGAATCTCCTCCAGTGCACGATAACTCCCCAACTACACCACCGACTTCCTCTATGGGCTCTTTGTCTTCATCAAAGAGCGGGTCCTCTTCAACTGTGAGCAGACCAATTCGGTTCCGGTCACTTGAGGAGGTCTACGGCGAGACCGAAGAAATGGACTTGCAACAGGAAGAGGCTGGGCTTTGCCTCTTTGCAGCAGGGGAGCCAGCAATGTTCGAGGAGGCCAAAGACGATCCAAGTTGGAGAAGAGCTATGGAGGAGGAGTTAGCCTCGATCCGGGATAATGATACTTGGGAAATCACCAATCTCCCGAGTGGTCAAAAATCCATCGGATTGAAGTGGGTATTCAAGACGAAGCAAGATCCGGATGGCAATATTTCGAATCATAAAGCTCGGCTCGTGGCGAAGGGCTATGTACAGAGACAAGGGGTTGACTTCAACGAGGTGTTTGTACCGGTGGCGAGATTAGAAACCGTCCGACTACTCATTGCTTTAGCAGCGGAGGAGGGATGGGACATCCATCACATGGATGTCAAATCGGCGTTCTTGAATGGCAATCTGGAAGAGGAGGTATATGTCTCTCAACCCCCAGGTTTTGGCATTACTGGACAAGAGCACAAGGTATTGAAGCTCAAGAAGGCATTGTATGGTCTTCGACAAGCCCCGCGGGCTTGGAATTTCAAGCTCGATCAGAGCCTATCCTCATTAGGCTTTAAAAGAAGTCCGACTGAACACGTCGTCTACAAGAAAGTTGTGGGGAACTCCAACCTGCTGGTTGGAGTCTATGTTGATGATCTCATTATCACCGGGTCAAGCAGCGTGGAAGTTGAAAAGTTCAAAACTCAGATGAAGGAGCTCTTCAGCATGAGCGATCTTGGATTGCTCACCTACTACTTGGGGATAGAGGTATCCCAAACACCTCAGGTAATTACCCTTTGTCAGTCTTCGTATACATTAAAAATTCTTCAGAAGTATGGGATGGAAGACTGCAACCCAAGTCAAGTTCCGATGGAACCAAGGCTCAAGCTGAGCAAGACGGGCGATTATCCTTTGGTGGACCCTACGAAGTATAGGAGCGCAATAGGATGCTTGAGATACTTGGTGAATACGCGTCCGGATATTGCATATGCCGTAGGGATAGCAAGCAGGTTCTTGGAGAAGCCCAACACCCAGCATCTTGCGGTGGTAAAGCATATCTTGCGATATTTAAAGGGCACAAGCCGGTTTGGACTTTGCTATGAGAGGAATGCTCGTGGAGGACAAAAGCTAATTGGCTACTGCGACAGTGATCATGGAGGGAGTGTTGATGACAGGAAGAGTACTACGGGAGTTGCGTACTTCCTAGGTCGGAACATCATCACTTGGATGTCGCAGAAGCAACGGGTTGTAGCCTTATCTTCTTGCGAGGCCGAATACATATCAGCTTCGATTGCGGTACAGCAAGGAGTGTGGTTACTCAACCTACTTGATGATATTCGGAAGCGGATTAGGTGCAAGGCAACTCTTATGATTGACAACAAGTCAACCATTGCACTAACAAAGAACCCCGTGTATCATGATCGTTCAAAGCATATTGATACTCGCTACCATTACATTAGGGACTGCGTGGAGCGTGGGATGATCGAGGTCGAATATGTACACACTAACGACCAACTTGCTGACATACTCACCAAAGCACTTGCAAGGAACAAGTTCGTTGAAATGCGGGAGCGACTTCGAGTGCGGGATGTGAAAGACAAACTAATTAGGGGTTGATTGTTAATAATTAGTTGTCAATTAGTTGTCATTTTTCTTTCTTAGAATTTGGTAAGTCATTAAAGTCCTTAATGATCTTTCCTTTCTTTAGAAATTTTGTATCTGGTCTTTATTCTAGCACTTTGTATTCCTATTAATATGGGATCTCTGCTTTGAAAAAAAATGAATAAGAAATTAGAGTCTTCTTCCAATATACACTTGTGCGGTGTCTTTAGAGTGTTCTAACAAACTCTATAATTTAAACTAATCAAATTTAAAATCACAACTATATTTAATCTAATTATAATCCATTATCTATACGGAATATAATTACAGCTATTTCATTAGTTTTTTATAAAAGATATTTATTCATCCTCCCTTTGCCTTCTCCCCTTCAAAATCAGGCGGCGAGACGAGAAGCAAGAAGCGACAATTAAGCAATGGCATTAGTAGTAGTAGTATTCCTGACGAAGCAAAGAGACAATTAAGCATTAGTAGTAGTAGTATTCATCCTCAGTCATACCGGTCGAGCCCGCAGAAATTTGGACACTCTTTTTCTTTTTCTATTTTTTTAATCTTATGTGCTTTATATTGAGATAGAAACTTCATGGAATGTGATCTTTTAAAGCACACACAATGATCACTTGCCCTTTCGAGTTCCGATTCAAATAGTGATAGCATTATTGTGTTTCACTTCATAAGGAACCATATTGAGTTAGTTCTGAATAATATTCTTCAGGTTTCTAAATCAATACGTTCATATACAGATATGTTTATATATTCTCAGGTTTATTAAATTAATGAGTTTGAAATTGGATTTTCCAAATTTAAACACTGATATTGAGATGGATTGAAAATATATAATCTCATCATATTGGTTTGGAAAACTAATTTGCTGAGTTTGACTCGGTATAACTACTTCAAAATATCAATATAATCTTTTTTTGGAGATTGTTTGTTAGAGGAAACGAACCATGAATTTGACTTGGTATAAATGAATTTGACTCGGGAAAAAAAGATTTATAGTAACCTAAATCACGAATTTAAATTTAACTCAAATTTAACCATTATTTAAATAAATATGTAATATAAAATTCACATCCTAGTCTCATCTTAATAGGATGCATACTTTAAAACTCTAATCATGTTAAAAACAATTCAAATATGATCTAATTAGTAAAATCAAATGGTCAAATTAATGCAATCTAGTTAATTTTGATCTAATCTAAATATAATTTAAATTAATTAAATTTAAAAGTTACAACTATATTTAATCTAATCATAATCCATTATCTATGTGAAATATGATTACAACTATAGATAGGATACTTCCATTAGTTTTGGATATGCTTATCCTCCCTTTGCCTTCTATCCTTTAATTGATTGATTGATTTCTCCCTTTGGCTTCTACCTTCTCCCAACCACTGCTGATACAACAAGAGTATGAAGAGACTCAGAAAATCAAGCAAAGCAGAAAGACTAGCAAAGAGACAGAGCAATGTCATTAGTAGTATTCCTGACGAAGCAAAGAGACAGAGATAGAGCAATGGCATTAGTAGTATTCCTGACGACGTCCTCGTCTCGTGGATCTTCGTAAGGCTTCCGGCGAGATCCGTACCTGTTGTTCGATTAGTGTGTAGATCTTGGTATTCGTTGACAAAGAGACCATGTTTCATCCTCAGTCATGCCCGTCAAGCCCGCAAAAGAATCGTGTTCGAGTCCACAGGGAGGTCCATTTTGTACAAAGTCTTAACGAGGGCACCAAAAGAAGCCCTCTAGATCTTGAAAATCTTCCAAGAGAGACTCTAAATCTTCCAATTGAGTTGATAGAGTATGTTGGCGGAATTTCTAACCTTCAATTGTCAGCCTCCTGCGATAGGCTGTTATGCTTTGATTTTGATGTTGATTTTGCTTATTTTGATTTCGTGGGACATCGCAAGAGGAGGGCTGGTTACATTGTCTGTAACCCGGTGACCAAGGAGCGGCTTCAGGTTCCTCGGAATTTGAGTAAGGATGGCTACGGCTCTATTATTGCTTTCTTCTTCCACTCATCGACGTGAGAGTATAGATTGCTGGGACAGTACGAAACTGACGACACCGGATATGAAGATTATGGTTCTAATTCTGGAAACATACAATATGAAGTGTTCAGTATGGGCGGTGAAGGATCGAATAGAGGAGCCTGGTGACCTGTTAGTGACTCTTGTGGTAGGTATGTCCTGTTGAGAATCAATAAGGGACTTTTAGTCCCACATCGGAATATGTTATATGTAGAAGAGCTAGACTCCCTATAAGTAGTGAAGTAGTCCATCAATAATATAATCAATCCAACTATTATTTTCTACATGGTATCAGAGCCATAACTCTCTCTCTCTCTCCACAAAAAAAAAACCATTTTCCCCCCTCCCCCCAAGCCGTCGACCCTCCTACAGCCCCCCGCCCCACGCTGCCTCCTGCCTCCACCATCGAGCCTTCTTCCAGCAACCCTCCTCCCCCCACGCAGTAAACCGCCCACCCACCCTCCAGCACCGCCCCCTCCCTACCGCACATAGCCCCCCTCCCTGTCGCACAACGCCCCCCCATCCAGCAGTACTCCCGTCCCCCCCTCCTCCCTCTCAGCAGCATCCCACCCGCCCCCCTACTCCCTACAGCACCCCGCCCCACCATCCAGCCGCACCATGCCCCCCCATCCAGTAGTACACCGCCCCCCTCCTCCCTCTCCCTCTCTCGACATAGAAACCCTAACCCTAGCCTCTCTTGACATGGAACCCTAACCCTAGCCCTAGCAGTCCCATCCAAACCCTAACCCTAACCCTAGCCATCCAACCAAAAAAAAAAAAATAGGGCGTATTTCGAGGACAGATGGCTGCTAAATGCTTTATTTGCACCTTCTGATCCTCGCTTACGCCGTTTGGAACTAACAAATCTATATTTGTTATTCCTTCTTCACATCGGGTTCTCTCCGGAGACTGATCACGTCTTCTCTGGTGCCCTGACGTGTTCACTTTACATGCGCGCGCCGGTGCTGGCCAAGTTTGTCGTACATTCGTAAAGTCTGTGACGTCAAAGAAGACGATGAAGATGACGAAGACGACAAAAACGACGAAGTTGGGGAAGTTTCCGCCTCCGACGTCGAAGACGCCGACGACGACACCGAATAGGGTTCACAGTTGAAGAAGCCATGGATTCGATCAGTGGCAAACTGACGACCGAAGAGATAAAGGCCTTGGTTGATGATATCTTATCAAAAAGATTAACCGAGACAACCCCACGTGTGATCCATACTGATGTGGGTCCATCACCTTACAAAATGGGGAAATTGGAGAAGCTGGAGACGAAGTTGGAAGGAACGACCAACTACTTGAAGTGGTCGCGGCAGGCGATGCGAATACTGAAGGGACGTGGCATGGTTGGCTATGTCACTGGCCAAGCCAAAGTGCCAGTCGATCACTCCGCTAAGGAGTTTGCTATTTGGGAGATTGTCAACAACGTCGTGGCTGGGTGGTTGACTGCTTCTTTAATCGACCAGGTGTCGGGCAATGTCGAGGCCATGGAGGCGGCTGCTGATATATGGCAAACTCTAAAAGATATGTACTCCGGCTCCGGCAACCCTATACGAGTCTTTCAACTGCAAAATGAACTCGATAGGCCCAAGATGAACGTACCATCTCTGAGTACGCGGCCCTGTTGAAGAAGTACCGGTCTGATCTAGATCATTATGATCCTCTTGGGATGGAAGATGCACAAGTCGAACCGGCATTCGCGAAGTACTTTCATACGTTTCTGGCTTATATTTCCCGGCAGCGTATGATGAAATTCCTGAAGGGACTACATCCTGTATTTGAGCAGAGACGGAATATCCTTCTATCCCAACCCACGCTTTCAACCTTGGAAGAAGCTATAGCCGTCATGACACAGGAAGAAGCTCGACTGAAGTTGATGTCCAACAAGGGCTCCTACCAGGGGGAGCAAGCTGCGGTTGAAAAGTCTGTCCTTGCTGCTTTCAATAATCCTCCATCTATGGGTGGTGTTTGCCACAATTGTGGTGACTCCGGACATTACATCCGATTTTGTCCAAAATCCTTGCGCAATCAGTCTAATGATCGAGGACGGGGTCGTGGGGGCCGACATAGTAGTAGAGGGGGATATGCTGGTAGAAGGGGCGGACACAAAGCAAATCTGGCGGAGGAAGGGGGAGAGAATCAACTGGCTGAAATAACCCCGCTTGAGCGGGAGTTCCTTGAGAAGTTGCGAGGCACAAAGCTGGGTTCGGCCGACAGTCCTGGGCGTCTTCAACCTCGGAAGATCACATCACTTGCTTTGTCCAAACCAGCACCGATGGTTCTGCACGTGCTCTTGCATCTATCCATCAGCCATGATGGATTATGGACTCTGGGACATCTCGCCATGTCACGGGGTCCCGTGGTGCGTTTCAGGAATATACTCACCTACCATTACCGGAGATTATTCAGACCGCTGATGGTACATCCAGCCCTGTAATGGGTAAAGGCACTGTCGCATGCACCCCTTCCATCACTCTAACCAATGTCCTACATGCTCCATCTTTTCCTGTCAATCTTCTATCCATTAGTGCCATTATACTTGATCTTAACTGTACTGTTTCCTTTGACATTCCTCAGGTGACTTTTCAGGAGAAAGGGACAGGACGACGACTTGGGACTGGCACATGGCATAAGGGACTGTGGTATTTAGACAGGACTGAACTAGATAACGCATTGGCATCCTTGGTAGCAGACGCACCACCAGAAGCTACCTGTCGCAGTGTTGAAGCCGACTTGCTACTCCACCACCAGCGTGTCGGTCATTCTTCTTTTAAAGTTATTAGTCGAATGTATCCGTCCTTATATCAAAGGGCTAATAAAGAGAAGTTATTTTGTAATGCTTGTGAGTTGGGAAAACATACCAGAAGCACGTATGTGAGCACGGGGAATAGGAGTTCAGCTGCTTTTGACATGATACATTCGGACGTATGGGGCCCTTGTCCTACAACTGGTATTAACGGCTTTCGATGGTTCGTCACCTTTATTGACTGTTATACCCGCGTGACATGGGTCTATCTTATGAATAATAAAAGTGACGTCCTTGAGGCCTTTCAGGACTTTCATCGACGGGTGGAAACACAATATGGTGCTAAAATTAAGTGTTTCCGGTCAGATAATGGGACGGAGTATACTAATAAGCGGGTTGCTGAGTATTTTTCCACTCATGGAATACTTCATCAAACTTCATGTGCTTATACTCCGGTCCAAAATGGTGTGGCGGAACGAAAAAACAGGCACCTGCTGGAAGTCGCACAGACGATGATGTTGGCTATGAATGTCCCGAAACACTTATGGGGGCAGGCTATATTGACGGCCTCTTATCTTATCAACAGAATGCCATCTCAAGTATTGGACTGGAAGACACCGTTGGAAATGCTTACTGGGGCAACTACATACACTGTTCTACCAAAAGTCTTTGGATGTGTGTGCTTTGTCCAGAGATAATCGGCCAGGTGTTGGCAAATTGGATCCTAGGGCAGTTAAATATGTCTTCGTCGGTTTCACGGCGACTCAGAAGGGTTATGCCTATTAGAGTCCAGTCGAGCGGAAGATGTTTGTAAGCATGGACGTTACTTTCAGAGAACTCGAACCATACTATGGTTCGGATGAAGGTTCAGCATTTGGTGACACACCTAACTCAGACAGTGTTAGATGTGAGGGGGAGATAATAAGCCCAAATGTGGTCGTCGGATCGGTTCCGTGTCCGGTTGTAGAAAACTAGACGCAAGAGGGAGAGCACAGTGACTCAGATACAGAAAATGAAGAAGAAGATCCATATGTTATGCAGGGGGAGCAGCAGCCAAGGGAAAAAGAGCTCCAAGTCTACAGAAGGAGACAACAGAAGTCCAGTACTGTGCCTATGCCGTGCCCTGTGCCTACTGTACCAAGTCCCTCGTCTACTCCTGCTCCAACTCCTGAAGATGTTGCCCCCGCACTGAATCACTCGGATTCTGATGCGGATCTCTCCGACTCGGATGGTATGATCTCTCCACCACCTATTGCTCCCTTAAGGAGATCTTCTCGCATCAATGTGGGTAAGGCTCCTGCTCGTTTTGATGATTACGAACATGACATTACCAACTTCTTGTCTTATTCTAATATTTCTTCAAATTATCGAGCCTTCATTACATCGTTAGACTCTACTTCGTTGCCCAAGTGTTGGCAGGAAGCAAAGAAAGATCCAAGGTGGAAAGCTGCAATGATGGAAGAACTTGGGGCACTGGAGAAAAATAAGACATGGGAGCTGGTTCCATTACCCAAAGGGAAGAAAGCTGTGGGATGCAAATGGGTGTATACAGTGAAAGAGATGCCAGAAGGAAAAGTAGAGCGTTACAAGGCGAGGTTGGTTGCAAAAGGATTCACACAGTCATATGGAATAGACTATGATGAGACGTTTGCCCCAGTAGCAAAAATAAGCACCGTGAGAACTCTGGTCTCCATTACAGCGAACTATGGGTGGAAACTGTACCAGCTGGATGTGAAGGATGTCTTTCTTCATGGGGACCTGCAAGAAGAAGTATACATGGAGCTCCCGCCAGGGTGCTACGCGACGGAATCAAACGGAGGGACGTCGCAAGAAAAGGTGTGTAAACTGAAGAATTTGCTATATGGGCTCAAGCAATCTCCTCGAGTCTGATTTGACAGATTCAGAAAGGCTGTTACAGGCATGGAATACCGTCAAACAAATACAGATCATACGGTCTTCCTCCAGCATGCAAGAGGCCACATCACTATACTTGCTGTATATGTGGATGATATAGTGATCACAGGTTATGATGAAGTCGAGATCACTAAGCTGAAGTCAAAACTCGTGAAGGAGTTTGAAGTGAAGGATTAGGAGCGATGAGGTACTTTCTAGGTATTGAGGTGTGTGAAGGCGAACAAGGAATTGTTCTCTCACAGAGAAAATACACACTAGATTTGCTGAAGGAGACAGGGATGCTGGGATGCAAAGCAGCAGTCACTCCAATTGACCAGAAGTGCAAGTTGGGAGCAGAAGTAGGAGAGCCAGTTGATCGTGAAAGATATCAACGACTTGTAGGGAGATTGATTTATCTGGGGCACACTCGTCCTGATATCTTATTTGCGGTAAGTGTAGTGAGTCGCTACATGCATGATCCAAGAAAGGGTCATATGGAAGCAGTATTTCAGATCTTTAGATATCTGAAAGGAACGCCGGCAAAGGGGCTATGGTTCAAAAAGAATGGATGCATAGAAGTTGAGGGATACTGTGATGCAGACTGGGCGAGCTGCATAGACGACAGAAGGTCTACCACGAGATACTGTGTTTTTGTAGGAGGAAATCTGGTCTCATGGAGAAGCAAGAAACAGTCAGTGGTAGCACGGTCGACAGCTGAAGCAGAATACAGAGCAATGGCTCTGGGAGTGTCAGAGTTGCTGTGGGTGAAAGCATTGCTGACAGAGTTGCAGCTGGATAAGGGAGCACCATTACGTCTTCTGAGCGATAGTCAAGCTGCAATAAGTAAAGCTAACAATCCAGTTCAGCACGACAGAATGAAGCACATCGAGATTGATTGATTCTTCATCAAGGAGAAGCTGGAACAAGGGATACTGAAGATTGACCATGTCCGCTCAGAAGAACAAGTTGCAGACTGTCTGACTAAGGGTCTTAGTTCATTAAGTCTGTCAAATCTATGTAACAAGATGGGGATGATCAATATCTATTGCCCATCTTGAGGGGGAGTATTGAGAATCAATAAGGGACTTTTAGTCCCACATCGGAATATGTTATATGTAGAGGAGCTAGACTCCCTATAAGTAGTGAAGTAGTCCATCAATAAAATAATCAATCCAACTATTATTTTCTACATGTCCTGCAATCACATATCTCTGTGTTGCATGGAAGCATTCATTTTCTATCTAAAGATCATGATTGTATAGTAGCATTCGATACAAATACCGAGAAATTCGGAAAGGTATCCCTCCCTCCACTGCATCCACAAGGTCTCCTTCATCATAATCTGATAGAGGTGGAAGAAAGTTTGGGTTTGTGCCAGACGTATTCATATCCTTGTTGGAACAAGATTGACATATGGTGTTTGAAAGACAACCCTAAAGAGGAATGGGTCAAGCAGTACACAGTTTCGGAAGGGGACTTGAGTAATTCAATATACAAACATCCCAAATGGTGCACTCCTTTGGCCATTTGGGAGGACGGGAAGGAGCTTCTGTTGAGATATGCTCATGGTCGTTTCGCTCTATATAACTTCGAGTCGAGGACTTTCAGGAGGAGAGGGATCAATAATTTGAGGAAATATCCTTGGGTTGTCATTTATTCGTTCACTAAAACGTTTGATCAGTTCATAATAAAAATAAAAAAACAATATGTAGATTAGTAGGGTTTCAGTTTCTAAATCAATATGTTCATATACAGATATGTTTATATATTCTCAGGTTTATCTCTAATAATATAAAGCAACTTCAAAACGGCTCAAGATTGTGCCGTATATGTCGTGTGTATATCATCGACCATTTCATTCAAATTTTTTTATTTAAAATTAACTACATTTTTTATCTTCTGTTTATAACCAAATCCTCTCTCCTCGGGTAAAAAAAATTAAAAACCACTAGATACTAGAATATATTTAAAATTAAAATTATGTTTAAACTAACTGCATAATATTATCTAATTAAACACATGTCCAAAAATTTAAAAAATAATCATAACAAATCATATTAAAATATATTAAAATTATATTTAAAATATTCTATTTTATATACTTTATTAATACTATCATTGATTATTTTTATACGTGCATGCACGTGTGAACGTGACTAGTTAAATTAATGAGTTGAAATTGGATTTCCCAAATCTAAACACTGATATTCGGATGGATTGAAAATATATAATCTGATCATATGGGTTTAGTAAACGAATCATGAATTTGACTTGGTATAAATGAATTTGACTCGGTAAATTTTTTTTTATAGTAACCTAAATCATGAATTTAAGTTTAACTCAAATTTAACCATTATTAAATAAATATGTAATATAAAATTTACATCCTAGTCTAATCTTAAGGTGATGCATACTTTAAAACTAATCATGTTAAAAATAATTCAAATATGATCTAATTTGTAAAATCAAATGGTCAATCGCAATCTAGTTAATTTTGATCTAATTTAAATATTGTTTAAATTAATTAAATTTAAAAGTTACAACTATATTTAATCTAATCATAATCCATTATCTATGTGAAATATGCTTATCCTCTCTTTGCCTTCTATCCTTTAATTAATTGATTGCCCTTTGGCTTCTACCTTCTCCCAACCATTAACAGATACAACAAAAGTATGAAGAGAGTGAGAAAATCAAGCAAACCCGAAAGACCAGCAAAGAGGAATGGCATTAGTAGTATTCCTGAGGATGCAAAGAGACAACTATGCCATGGCATTAGTAGTATTCTTGACGACGTCCTCGTCTCGTGGATCTTCGTAAGGCTTCCGGCGAGATCCGTACCTTATGTTAGATTGGTGTGTAAATCTTGGTATTCGTTGACAAAGAGTACATGTTTCATCCTCAGTCATACCAGACAAGCCCGCAAAAATATCGTGTTCGGGTCCATCGAGACCACAGGTAAGTCCGCTTTGTATAATGTTAGTCTCGATGATTTGTACACTAGTCTTAGCGAGAGTGCCAAAAGAAGCCAAAGGAGAGCAATGGCAGAGATAGAGACTCTAAAACTTCCAATGAAGCTGATGGAGTATGCTGGCAGAATTTCTAAGCTTACCTTGTCAGCTTCCTGCGACGGGCTGTTGTGCTTTGATTTTGTGGGATATCGCAATAGGAGGACTGGCTACATTTTTTGTAATCCATTGACCAAGGAGTGGCTTAATGTTCCTCGGAATTTGAGTAATGATGTCGACAACGACTTAATTATTGCCTTCTACTTCCACTCTTCAATAGGAGAGTATCGATTGCTACGACGGTGTGAAACTGGCGATAACACAGATTATGATTATGATTATGATTATGAAAACATAGTGTACAATGTTGGATATGAAGTGTTCAGTATCGACAACGGATCAAATAGAGGAGCTTGGAGACCTATGAATAGCCCTTCTGGCATGCGTCTCCGGCAATCACATACCTCTGTGTTGCAGGGGAATGTTTATTTTCTATCCGAAGATGATTGGGTTTGTGTAGTAGCATTCGATACAAATAGCGAGAAATTCAGAAAGATGTCCCTCCCTCCTCAGCTGCATCCACAACATCACCACCTCAATGAACTTCTGGTAGATTCGGAGGAAGTTTGTTTCTGATAGAGGTGGGCTGGGGCGGCCCGGGCCCAAGGCAGGCCGGGCGATGGCCCAGGGCCCCATGTCAAAAGGGGGCACCAACATGGAACTATCTCCAATAGAACTAATATATATCATGTGCTTTTTTAACAAAAAAACATTGTGGTGTAGTGGTTATAATGCTAGACTTATATTTAAGAGGTCCTTGGTTCAAATCTTGGCTACAACAATTTTTTGTTTTATTTATACTTTTTTTTTACATTATGTATGGGGGGCCATTTTGAAACTTTCGCTTGGGGCCCCAATCAGCTCAGGGCCGGCCCTGGAGGTGGGAGGGAGTTTGGGTTTGTGTCGAACATATTCTGATCCTCGTTGGAGCGAGATGGACATATGGTGTTTGAAAGACTACGCCAAAGAGGAATGGGTCAAACATATCTCTGGCATGTATCACCAATTTTTGATATAAGATTGCACACTATTCTTCATACCCTTCCAATGACATACCTTCCTAAGTATTGTTATCTGATCATATTGTTCGCAAATGTAGATTCATGGTCAACCAATAGCCTGTTCTTGTAGTATAAAAGCAATGGGTCTTCCTTCCCGCATCAAGACGGCTCCAATACCAACTCCAGGGTAACTGACATCCAGCGATAGGCAATTGTAATAGATCAACAACAATCTTCATTCCTTGGCAACTGATAACCACTCCCTGACACGGTGACACAGCAAAAGACCCGCATAAAGGTTCTGTGGTGTGAATTTCAAGATCCTCCTCCTCTTCTTCTTGAGAGTCTATTTCTTATAATGTTCAAGTTAACACAAAAAATTTCTTCTCCTTGCACCTATGTCCTTTGAACCTTTTCTCGCCATAAAGGAAGTAAAGTCCAAGATTTTTTTCTTTTCTTTTCACAATCTCACATTACTGTGGGAATTCTGAGCACCTAATCTAACTTCCTCCTTAAGTCCACAAATATACTGATCACTTATCAAGCAGGATTCACTAATGCCATGAACCCTCTTTGTCAGCTTCTGAAATTGTGCATCATAGCCTTAGACAGGTCCTTCTTCTTTCAGAACGTTAAGTTCAACAACGTTTAGTGAATTGTGAAGGACCAAACTCTGTCCTTATGTAGCATGGCAGAAACCTTCCCAATTAAAGAACACCACCTTTGACTTTTATCAGCCAATCAAACCAGTAGACTGTTATAGTAATTGAAGTAGTGATTTACTCTCAAGAACCACTCTTCCACATCCATTTTAAGCCTCAGATTTGGTCAAATCCCCAACCTTGACCCTGAATAGGAAGGGTTGATACTCCATACTAGGGGCTATATGTGAGTTGTTTGGTGTAGTTACTGCAGGTGGTGAATAACTACGTCCACAAGGAGTGCAGGATCCCTGAGTTGGAGTGGCGTAGGGAGAAGTCTGTAGATAACTTAGTACCCAAGTCTCTGCATTGCCCTGAGATGAGCTGGATCTGAACTGATACTTTTCTGATACTCCCCTGCGCTAATGATTTGGGAGTCTGGAAATGACTAGAAACTGATACATTGCTAACTGGAACTGATAACTGGCTGATACTAACAGATTACACCAGTGAGCTGCTATGTCCTGACTGACACACAATGATACACTAATATGAATACTGCAGTAGACGTGAAACATTTTAAGGATCAATTCCAGACGGGTGTCTGGAAGCTAATTTCCACCACAGACACGGAATATGCAACTCATTTATGTGATACTTGGATGAACTCGAGTTATAAAGGCATACACAAAATCATATATCTCATCTCAATGGAGGTAAGAGTACTCTATGCTCCGAGTCCATTTAACATTTGAGTACAGTTTCGATAATGAAATTTAAGCTAAACAACATTTGATCTTTGTTTCACTAAATATCACCAACGAGGAAGCCAATAATTTTTTTTTACATTTTGATGAATCACGACAACATGTAAGTAGTTCACGACGTTTTAATTGCTATTATGTCTGACCTTAGAGTTTTGCCATATGAAGTATATGTAATTGGTTGTCATAGATTTGCATGGATGAACTCCCAAATTTGAAGTATACTGATATTTCTAGATTTCAAGGGTTGTAATCATTTTTCGGAATTATCAATAATTAGCCTTCGGGCTGAGTTTGTAGGCCTTCAGGATAATTACCAAGAGATAGTAATATTTACCTTCTTCTAATTTTTTTTATAGATATCTTGATGTATAGATATGTTTATATTCTCGTATGTTTATTAAATTAATGAATTGAAATTGGATTTATCAAATTTAAACACTGATATTGGGATGGGTTGAATATATAATCTGATCACATGGGTTTAGTAAACTAATTTGCTGAATTTGACTCGGTTTAAACTGCTTAAAATCTCTATATATTAAACGAATAATAAATTTGACTCGGTATAAACTGCTGAATTTGACTCGGTAAAAAAATTAGCAAAATCAAACGATCAAACGTAATCTATTGTCGATCTAAATTAAATATAATTTAAACTAATCAAATTTAAAATTACAACTATATTTAATCTAATTACAATCCATTATCTATATGAAATATAATTACAACTATAGATAGGATAGTTTCATAGAGTGTGTGGGTAGTATTAAACTAGTCGAGTTAAAAATAATTTAAATATGATCTAATTAGAAAAACCAAATGATCAAACACAATCTATTTTGGATCAAAACTAAATATAGTTTAAACTAATCAAATTTAAAATTACAACTATATTTAATCAAATGATAATCCATTCTCTATACGGAATATAATTACAACTGTAGATTGATACTACTGTTGGGAAAAACAAGACCTTTCCCGTCTTTGTGATGAGGTGAGAATAAAAAAATAGAAATTGGAAGAGAAGAGAAAACTAAAAGATTGCACACAAGATTTACCGAGGTTCGACTCAATGTGAGCCTACGTCCTCCGCCCGCCCCTTCTCCGCCGTTTTCACTATAATCAAATGAAAAATTACAAGGGCATTCTCTCAAGTTGGTACAACTTAACTTGAGGATCACTATCTCTCACAAACTCACTTTGAGTGGATTACAAGTGTGAGGATTACAAGTTGTATTGTTCTTCTACTTGTGTGTTTCAACCTTCACCATCTCCCCTCTATTTATAGGGAGGACATGCCTCTTGGGTACACCACATTCATTGCATGGAGAAGTCCAAAGGTCAGCCCTTCCATCTCCCAAGATTCGTTCTTCCATTCCCCCCAATGCATGGAGAAAGGCAATACATTAATATTGCATGCAAGCTGAATGCGTGCAGAATATGAATAGATAGGCTACTTCAGATAGTCATAACTTCTTCAATACACCTTCAAATGTTCTGGTTCAAAGCTTGAATGAAAGATAAAACTTTTCTTAAAAAATTTCGTATTGAAGACCGAGCCAAGAAATGACTGCAACATATCCAAAACAGCCTCCCAAAACTGAATCTTGTCACAAAATACTGCACCCAGAAAAATGGCTAAGTACTTGGCCAAACCCAACCATGAGTGACCGATTTCCATGGATCAAATCCATATTGTTTTATCATGGGGAAGGACCCCGTTCCCATCAATCTCCCCCTCCATCCTAATAAGGAGAAAATTTTCAAACAATAGTTATACCTGCCTTCCTACGGCAGAAGTCATGCTTCTCTTTTGGTAGAGGCTTCGTCATCATGTCAGACGAATTTTGAACTGTTGCAACCTGTAAAAAATAATAGATGAGTTAATTTTATTGATGGACTACTTCACTACATATAGGGAGTCTAGCTCCTCTACATACTACATATTCCGATGTGGGACTAAAAGTCCCTTATTGACTCTCAATACTCCCCCTCAAGATGGACGATAGATATTGATCATCCCCATCTTGTTACATAGCTTCGACAGACTTAATGAACTAAGACCCTTAGTCAGACAATCTGCAACTTGTTCTTCTGAGCGGACATGGTCAATCTTCAGTATCCCTTGTTCCAGCTTCTCCTTGATGAAGAATCGATCAATCTCGATGTGCTTTGTTCTGTCGTACTGAACGGGATTGTTAGCTATACTTATTGCAGCTTGACTATCGCTCAGAAGACGTAATGATGCTCCCTTGTCTAGCTTCAACTCTGTCAGCAATGCTTTAACCCACAGCAACTCTGATACGCCCAGAGCCATTGCTCTGTATTTTGCTTCAGCTGTTGACCGTGCTACCACAGACTGTTTCTTGCTTCTCCATCAGACCAGATTTCCTCCTACAAAAACACAGTATCCCGTGGTAGACCTTCTGTCGTCTATGCAGCTCGCCCAGTCTGTATCACAGTATCCCTCAACTTCTATGCGTCCATTCTTCTTGAACCATAGCCCCTTTCCCGGCGTTCCTTTCAGATACCTCAAGATCTGAAATACTGCTTCCATATGACCCTTTCTTGGATCATGCATGTAGCGACTCACTACACTCACCGCGAATGAGATATCAGGGCGAGTGTGTCCCAGATAAATCAATCTCCCTACAAGTCTTTGATATCTTTCACGATCAACGGGCTCTCCTGCTTCTGCTCCCAACTTACACTTCTGGTCAATTGGAGTGACCGCTGCTTTGCTTCCCAGCATCCCTGTTTCCTTCAGCAGATCTAGTGTATATTTTCTCTGTGAGAGAACAATTTCTTGTCCGCTTTCATACACCTCGATAACTAGAAAGTACCTCATCCTTCCTAAATCTTTCACTTCAAACTCCTTCGCGAGTTTTGACTTCAGCTTAGTGATCTCGACTTCATCATCACCTGTGATCACTGTATCATCCACATATGCAGCAAGTATAGTGATGTGGCCTCATGCATGCTGGAGGAAGACCGTATGATCTGCATTTGTTTGACGGTATCCCATGCCTGTAACAGCCTTTCTGAATCTGACAAACCAGGCTCGAGGAGATTGCTTGAGCCCGTATAGTGACTTCTTCAGTTTACACACCTTTCCTTGCGACGTCCCTCCATTTAATTCCGTCACGTAGCACCCAGGCGAGAGCTCCATGTATACTTCTTCATGCAGGTCCCCATGAAGAAAGGCATTCTTCACATCTAGCTGGTACAGCTTCCACCCATAGTTCGCTGCAACGGAGACCAGAGTTCTCACGGTGCTCATTTTTGCTACTGGGGCAACCAACCTCGCCTTGTACCGCTTACTTTTCCTTCTGGCGTCTCTTTCACGGTGTACACCCATTTGCATCCCACAGCTTTCTTCCCTTTGGGTAATGGAACCAGCTCCCATGTCTTATTTTTCTCCAGTGCCCCAAGTTCTTCTATCATTGCAGCTTTCCACCTTGGATCTTTCTTTGCTTCCTGCCAACACTTGGGCAACGAAGTAGAGTCTAACGATGCAATAAAGGCTCGATAATTCGAAAAAATGTTAGAATAAGACAAGAAGTTGGCAATGTCATGTTCGTAATCATCAAAACGAGCAGGAGCCTTACCCGCATTGATGCGAGAAGATCTCCTTAAGGGAGAAATAGGTGGTAGAGAGATCATACCATCCGAGTCGGAGAGATCCGCATCAGAATCCGAGTGACTCAGTACGGGAGCAACATCTTCAGGAGTTGGAGCAGGAGTAGATGAGGGACTTGGTACAGTAGGCATAGGGCACGGCATAGGCACAGTACTGGACTTCTGTTGTCTCCTTCTGTAGACTTGGAGCTCTTTTTTCCTTGTCTGCTGCTCCCCCTACGTAACATATGGATCTTCTTCGTCTTCATTTTCTGTATCTGAGTCACTGTGCTCTCCCCCTTTCGTCCAGTTTTCTACAACCGGACACGGAACCGATCCGACGACCACATTTGGGCTTATTATCTCTCCTCACATCGAACACCATCTGTGTTAGGTGTGTCACCAAATGCTGAACCTTCATCCGAACCATAGTATGGTTCGAGTTCTCTGAAAGTAACGTCCATGCTTACAAACATCTTCTGCTCGATTGGACTCCAACAGGCATAACCCTTCTGAGTTGCTGTGTAACCGACGAAGACACATTTAACCGCCCTAGGATCCAATTTGCCAATGCCGGGCCTATTATCTTGGACAAAGCACACATATCCAAAGACTTTTGGTGGAACATAAGCATTTCCAACGGTGTCTTTCAGTCCAATACTTGAGATGGCATTCTGTTGATGAGATAAGAGGCCGTCAATATAGCTTGCCCCCATAAATGTTTCGGAACATTCATAGCCAGCATCATCGTCCGTGTGACTTCCAGCAGGTGTCTGTTTTTTTGTTCCGCCACACCATTTTGGGCCGGAGTATAAGCACATGAAGTTTGATGAAGTATTCCATGAGTGAAAAAATACTCAGCAACCCGCTTATTAGTATACTCCGTCCCATTGTCTGACCGAAAATACTTAATTTTAGCGCCATATTGTGTTTCCACCCATCGATGAAAGTCTTGAAAGGCCTCAAGGACGTCACTTTTATTCTTCATAAGATAGACCCATGTCACGCGGGTATAACAGTCAATAAAGGTGACGAACCACCGAAAGCCGTTAATACCAGTTGTAGGACAAGGGCCCCATACGTCTGAATGTATCATGTCAAAAGCAGCTGAACTCCTATTCCTTGTACTCACATACGTACTTCTGGTATGTTTTCCCAACTCACAAGCATTACAAAATAACTTCTCTTTATTAGCCCTTTGATATAAGGACGGATATATTCGACTAATAACTTTAAAAGAAGAATGACCGATACGCTGGTGGTGGAGTAGCAAGTCGGCTTCAACACTGCGACAAGAAGCTTCTGGTGGTGCGTCTGCTACCAAGGATGCCAATGCGTTGTCCAGTCCAGTCCTGTCTAAATACCACAGCCCCTTATGCCATGTGCCAGTCCCAAGTCGTCGTCCTGTCCCTTTCTCCTGAAAAGTCACCTGAGGAATGTCAAAGGAAACAGTACAGTTAAGATCAAGTATAATAGCACTAATGGATAGGAGATTGACAGGAAAAGATGGAGCATGTAAGACATTGGTTAGAGTGATGGAAGGGGTGCATGCGATAGTGCCTTTATCCATTACAGGGCTGGATGTACCATCAGCAGTCTGAATACTCTCCGACAATGGTAGGTGAGTATATTCTTGAAACGCACCACGGGACCCCGTGACATGGCGAGATGCCCCAGAGTCCATAATCCATCCTGGCTAATGGATAGATGCAAGAGCACGTGCATAATTATCGGTGCTGGTTTGGGCAAAGCAAGCAATGTGATCTCCCGAGGTTGAAGACGCCCCAGGACTGTCGGCCGAACCCAGCTTTGTGCCTCGCAACTTCTCAAGAAACTCCCGCTCAAGCGGGATTATTTCAGCCAGTTGATTCTCTCCCCCTTCCTCTGCCATATTTGCTTTGTGTCCACCCCTTCTACCAGCATATCCTCCTCTACCACCACGTCGGCCTCCACGACCCCGTCCTCGATCAGTAGACTGACTGCGCAAGGGTTTTGGACAAAATCGGATGTAATGTCCGGAGTCACCACAATTGTGGCAAACACCACCCATAGATGGAGGTTGATTGAAGGCAGCAAGGGAAGACTTTTCAACCGCGGCTTGCTCCCCCTGGTAGGAGCCCTTGTTGGACATCAACTTCAGTCGAGCTTCTTCCTGTGTCATAACAGTTATAGCTTCTTCCAAGGTCGGAAGCATGGGTTGGGATAGGAGGATATTCTGTCTCTGCTCAAATACAGGGTGTAGGCCCTTCAGGAATTTTATGATACGCTGCCGGGAAATATAAGCCAGGAACGTCTGAAAGTACTTCGCGAATGCCGGTTCGACTTGTGCATCTTCCATCCCAAGAGGATCATAATGATCCCGATCAGACCAGTACTTCTTCAACAGGGCCGCATACTCAGAGATGGTACGTTCGTCTTGGGCCACCCTATCGAGTTCATCTTGCAGTTGAAAGACTCGCATAGGGTTGCCCGAGCCGGAGTATATATCTTTTAGAGTCCTCCATATATCAGCAGCAGCCTCCATGGCCTCGACATTGCCCGACACCTGGTCGGTTAAAGAGGCAGTCAACCACCCAGCCACAACGTTGTTGACAATCTCCCAAACAGCAAACTCCTTGGTGGAGTGATCGGCTGGCGCCTTGGCTTGGCCAGTGACATAGCCAACCAAGCCACGTCCCTTCAGTGTCCGCATCGCCTGCCGCGACCACTTCAATTAGTTGGATGTTCCTTCCAACTTCGTCTCCAGCTTCTCCAATTTCCCCATTTTGTAAGGGGACGGATCCACATCAGTATGGATCACACGTGGAGTGACCTCGGTTAATCTTTTTGATAAGATATCATCAACCAAGGCCTTCTGCTCTTCGGCCGTCAGTTTGCCACTGATCGAATCCATGGCTTACTGTGAACCCTATTCGTCGTCTACGTCGGCTTCTTCGATGTCGGAGTCGGCAACTTCCCCAACTTCGTCGTCTTCTTCGTCTTCGTCGGCTAGGTCGTCTTCTTCGACGACAGAGACTTTACGAATGCGCTACTAACTTGGCCAGCACCGGCGTGCGCATGTAAAGTGAACACGTCAGGACACCAGAGAAAATATGATCAGTCTCTGTATAGATCCTGATGTGAAGGGAGAATAACAAAATAAACATTTATTAGTTCCAAACGGCACAATCTAGGAAGTCGGTGCAAATAAAGTATTTGACATCTCGACTGTCTTCGAAATACGCCTTTTTTTTGTGACGGCTAGGGATAGGGTTAGGGTTTGGATGGGGCTGCTAGGGCTAGGGTTAGGGTTTCCATGTTAAGAGAGGCTAGGGTTAAGAGGGGAGGGGGTCGGTAGGTGCTGTAGGGGGGGAGGTTTTTGGATGGGGGTCGCGAGAGGGGGCTGTAGGGGGGAGGATAGGGTGCTGTAGGGGGGACGGGAGGTGCTGTAGGGGGGGCAGGAGGGGGCTGTATGGGAGGGCGAGAGGGGGCTGTAGGGGGCGCGGAAGGGTACTGGTTGCTGGAGAGGGGCAGCGGCAAGAGAGGGGGGCTGGAGCGGATGGGCTGGAGCGGCTAGGGAGGGGCAGCGGGTGAAGCGGGGGGCTGGAGCGGGGGGGGGGAGGGGGCAGCGGGTTAGGGTTATATGGGGGAATTTTTGTTTTGTGGAGAGAGAGAGAGAGGGAGAGTTATGGCTCTGATACCATGTAGAAAATAATAGATGAGTTAATTTTATTGATGGACTACTTCACTACATATAGGGAGTCTGGCTCCTCTACATACTACATATTCCGATGTGGGACTAAAAGTCCCTTATTGACTCTCAACACAACCAATTAGCAGTAAACATAATGAGGGCCATAGAACTTTGCATGTGAATAAATTTTCTGCTCCAACATGTATTTTAGTGACTTGTGATCAATCCTTATCAAGAATACTCTTCCCCGTAGGTATTGGCTCTATGTTTTGACTGCTAAGAGGATAGCTAGCATAATTTGTGACCTCCCCTAAAGAGCATGGCTTGGAAAAGCAATGGGTCTTCCTTCCTGCATCAAGACTGCTCCAATACCAACTCCAAAAGTGTCACATTCAATGAAAATTTCTTTTGAAAATCAGGTATTTCGAGTACAAGAGGTTGTGTGAGGGCTTCTTTCAAATTGTTAAATACATCATGTGCTTTTTGCAGACCACAGGAATGCATTTTTCTTCAAAAGATCAGTCAAGGGTACAGCTATGGTGCCATAACCCTTGATAAATCTTCTATAATACCCGGTCATTCCCAAGAACCCCCTTAGTTCCCTGATGGTTTTAGGTGTTGGCTACTGACTAACTGCTTTGATTTTTTTTCTTTATCTACTGCATTCAACCCCCTTGCCAAGTTGTACTTTTTTTTTGATGATACCATGATAATTTGTGCTAATTTACTATGTTGCTAACTACAATCTGTGCAACAGAGTATAGGTCAACTGGAGGAGTTACAATAAGGGGAGATGTCTACTCCTTACAATAAGGAGTTACAATCTGCAGTTGCAGTACTTTTTCTAGATGATTCAAGTGCTCTACCTGTTCACTAAAAAATACTAGAACAAACTTCCTAAGGAATTCCTTAAAAATTACATTCATCATTGCCTGGAAGGTAGAATGGACATTTGTAAGGCCAAAGGGCATGACTAGGATCTTATAGTGGCCCTCATGGGTCCACATCCTCCTCAACCATCCTTACTTGATGATATCCTGCCCTTAAGTTCATCAAATAACTCTTCAATGAATGGAATAGGGAACTTGTTTTTGATAGTGTTTTGATTTAGTAACCTGTAATCTATACACATTCACTAGCTACTATATGATTTCTTTACTAAGATTACAGGTGATGAACATGAGCTATTACTGGGTCTAATAATTCCAGTGTCTAACATTTCTTGGACTTTCTTCTCAATCTCATTTTCTATGGATATAGGGGGTGTCTATAGGGCCTACTGCAGACTGGTATGTTGGGAAAGAAGCGCGGAAACCTTTCCCCAAACCGGAGAGTACCTGCGAGAGGATCGAGCAATACAACGCACGAACCCAGAAAACAAATACACAAAATAATCCACGCAGACACAGAGAATTTTTGACGTGGAAAACCCTTGCGGGAAAAACCACGGGACGATCGGAGTCCAACCCTGAGAAGCCTCCACTAATGGAATAGAAGAATTACACCCTCTACAAACTCCTCCCGATCCAAATCGGATCCCTACAACACTCAGAGATAAGAACAACGATTACAAGGCTACGAAGAGCGAGAACGACGAGTAGAGATTACCCGAAACACGATCTCCTTCGAACAACGACCTTCAATCCTCCGTCTTCTTCTCCGAAGTTGTAATGGCACTCTTGCCTCCTTCCTCTCTCAAAGTTTTTGTTACTTTGCGATAATGTTGCGCTATGAATTAGGGTTGGGAAATCCCAATATATACTCCCTAATCCCGTAGCAAACCTGGACCGTTGGATTAGATCCAGTGGTGAAAACTCATCCGAAATCCCGCTTCAGCCCCGACGACACAGAGTTCGGCCAGAACTCTGTGTGGGGCAACCAGCACTGAACAGCCAAGCCCTGGAATGGCCAGACCGAGTTCGGCCAGAACTCGGCCTGGGACCGAGTTCGGCCCGAACTCGGCTGCCTCAGTCCAGAATCTTCCTCTGGGTCACCAACAGCAGCAGCGACTCCACGTCGCCTACTTCCCGAGCTTCTTCGACACACGAACGGCGCTCGTCGCACTCCGGGGCCTTCTCCACATAGGTTGGGAACCCCACCCACTCCAACAAATCTCTCCCTTCACAACTATGGGGAGGATGTCGTCATCCCGACGACCTACCTGCAGTACTCAAACTTCCTCCTTGGTAGAATCTTCGTGAACATATCAGCTCCGTTGTCATCTGTATGAACCTTCTCAAGCTCCGCGTCCTTCTTCTCAACCACATCCCGTATCCAATGATACCGAGTCTCGATGTGCTTGGACCGGCTATGAAACGTCTGATTCTTCACAAGGTGGATCGCCCTCTAACTGTCGCAAAGCAAAGTATACTGCTCTTGCTTCAGTCCCATTTCCTGCAGCAGCTTCTTCATCCACAACAGCTCCTTGCAAGCCTCCGTTGCCGTAATGTACTCTGCCTCTGTCGTCGACAAGGCAACACACTTCTGCAATCGCGACTGCCACGACACTACTCCTTCCGCAAACATCATCACGTAGCCCGAAGTCGATCGTCTCGTGTCTATATCTCCAGCCATATCAGCGTCGGTATACCCAACCAGTTTCGGTTCGTCACTACCAAAGGAAAGTCTCCAACCAGCAGTGCCCTGAAGATAACGTAGAATCCACTTGACCGCACTCCAATGTACCCTTCCAGAATTTGAAAGATACCTGCTAACCGTACCAACTACATGAGCAATATCTGGCCTCATATACACCATAGCATACATAAGGCACCCCACAGTTGAGGCATATGGAACCCGCTCCATATCTTCCTTTTCGTCCTCGGTAGATGGACACTGTTCCTCAGTGAGCTTAAAGTGAGCCGCAAGAGGGGAACTCACTTTCTTCGACCCGTCCATCCCAAAACGCTGAAGTAGCCGATGAATGTACTTCGTTTGGGACAAGTGTAGCAGCTTGGACTCTCTCTCTCGACTGATTTCCATCCCAAGAATAGTCTTCGCTGTGCCTAAATCCTTCATAGAGAAGGTCGCACCCAGTTGGCACTTCAACTCCGCTATCCTAGTGGCATTTCGACCCACTAATAGCATATCATCTACATAGAGCAATAAAATGATGAAATCATCATCGATAAAATACCTTACAAATGTACAATGGTCCGACGTCGTCCATGCATAACCATGCTCCCCCATAAATGACTCGAACTTCCTGTACCACTGCCTCGGAGCCTGCTTCAGACCATACAAGCTCTTCTTCAACCGGTAGACCAAATATGACTTGCCCTTCTCACAGAATCCCTCTGGCTGCTCCATGTACAACTCCTCCTCAAGATCACCGTGGAGGAATGTCGTCTTCACGTCTATCTGCTCGACCTCTAAGTCGAAACTGGCTGCTAATGCTAGCACCATCTGAATAGACGAATGCTTGACGATAGGCGAAAAGATCTCATCATAATCCACGCCTTTCCGCTGACCGTAGCCTTTAACTACCAGCCTCGCTTTGTATCGAGGGCGAGTAGCATCATCCGTCTGCTTTACTCTGAACACCCATCAATTCTTCAAAGCCTTCTTGCCCTTTGGCAACCGCACCAGATCATAAGTGGAATTGGTGTGCAAGGAACTCATCTCCTCCTGCATAGCCTCCATCCACTCCTGCCTGTGTTCGTCTTCCATAGCCTCTACAAAACTTTCGGGCTCTCCCCCGTCAGTCAATAGCACATACTCATCTGGTGAGTATCTCGTAGATGGTCGACGATCCCTGTCACTCCTTCTCAGTGGAGCCACTGGTGCTGGCTGTATACCGATAGCCTTCGCCCCTTCAGGAACTGCCTCTCTGGCATACTCATCCTCCTGAGGGACACCCTGACCACCATCAGCAGGCTGATGATCAAGGTTGGGAGCAACTCCATGTACTGGCTCCCCCATAACTGGATCCTCTGCGATGTCCTCTGGAAACTGCTCGAAGCGAAATGACTCTAACTCAGGCAATTCCTCAGCCTCAGAAGGCGTCTCGGAATCCTGAGTGTTGGTCATGGTCTGATCCTCGACGAACACTACGTCCCTGCTTCTGTAGAGCTTTGCTTCCACTGGGTCGTAGAGTCTATAGCCAAACTCATCCCGGCCGTAGCCGACAAAGACGCATCGCCTCGTCTTCGGCTCAAGTTTGGTCCTCTCGTCCTTCGATACATGCACGAAAGCTTTACAACCAAACGCCCACATGTGATTGTATGACGGCTCTTTGTCGTACCATACTTTGTCAGGCACATCACCCTGCAAAGGAGCACTAGGAGACATTAATAATATAAGCAGCTGTGAGAAGAGCCTCACCCCAATAACAGCCCGGCAAGTTTGCTTCTGACAGCAAATACCGCATCCTCTCCATCAGTGTCCTATTCATGCGCTCCGCTACACCATTGAGCTGAGGTGTCTTTGGCGGAGTCTTCTGGTGTCGTATCCCTTGCTCTCTGCAATACGCATCAAAGGGACCGATGTATTCGCCGCCATCGTTGGACCGAACACACAACAACTTCTTGCCCGTCTCCCTTTCAACCGAGGCCTAAAACTCCTTGAAAGTAGGCAGCACCTGATCCTTGGTCTTTAAGGTATAGACCCAAACCTTTCTGGAACAGTCATCAATGAAAGTTACAAAGTAAGAAGCACCACCAAGAGATTTTACCTTCATAGGACCGCAGACATCCGAGTGAATCAACTCGAGCAACGCCGGCTTCCTTGAACTTGGGTGACTTTGGAAAGACACCCTATTTTGCTTTCCAGCTAAACAGTGCGTGCACTTCTCCAACTTTGTAGACTTGAGCCCCGGAATCACCTTCATGTTCACCAAGTAGCTCATCCCCTTCTCGCTGATATGGCCGAGCCGCCTGTGCCACAACTCGGTAGACGCATCACTGACTGCGTTCACCTCCTGTGCCCCCTCTGCGCTCCCCTCCATATAGTAGAGACCGGACTTCTTGCTTCCTCTGGCAATCACCATCGAACCCCTGGAAAGCTTCCACTGACTGTTCCCGAAGAGACTGAAGAATCTCTCGTCATCCAACCTTCCAACCGACACCAGGTTGAAACAGATATCAGGGACATGACGAACATCCTTGAGAACAAGAACCGCACCCGTATTCGTTCTCAAATGCACATCTCCAATGGCAACTGCCTTCGACACATGTCCGTTGCCCATCTTCAACACGCCACAGTCGCCTGTCGTGTAAGTGGCAAATAGTGCCCTATTGTGAGATACATGTGCTGAAGCCCCTGAGTCCACCAGCCAAGAATTGTTATCGCAGGCGAGGTTAGTAATGACCTCGTCACCTACGAGGATCACATCGCCTCCATGCACCGAGGCCGTCGCTGTAGTGTTCTCTTCTTACTTCCCCTTGTCGCCCTTCTTCTCTCTCTTCCAAGCGAAACAATTCCGCTTGATATGGCCCTTCTTACCGCAATGGTAACACTCTGAGTCCTCGTAACGACCCTTGGACTTCCCCCTGCTCTTGTCTCTGCCACCACCTGGATCCCTGCTTTTGCCCCTTCCGTGGCTCTCTGAAACCAATGCCTCTGAGTGGTGGGATGTGGATGAAGTGCCCTGAGAACGTCTCCGCATCTCTTCATTCAGCACCCCGCTCTTGGCAAACTCCAGACTGACCACGCCCTCTGGAGCAGAAGCGATCATAGATACTCGTACGGTCTCCCACGAGTCTGGCAATGTACACAGCAGCCACAGTCCCTGAACTTCGTCGTCGAACTTGACTGCCATAGAAGATAGCTGGTCAACCACGCCCTGGAACTCACTCAAGTGATCCAAAATAGATGCCCCGTCTTTGTACCGCAGACCCATCATCGTCCGGATCAAGAACAGCTTGTTTACCCCGGTCTTCTTCGCGTACAAAGACTCCAGCTTATCCCACAATGTCTTCGCATGCTCAATATTGGCAACGTGGTTGTACACGTTCTCGTCCATAAACTGCCGTATGTACCCACACACCTGTATGTGCTCGAATGTCCAGTCCTCCTCGAATTTATCACTGGGCTTCTCGGATGTAAACACGGGTAGATGCAGCTTCTTGACAAATAGCAAATCTTTCATCTTGCTCCGCCAATAATGATAATTTGTGCCGTTCAGATTCACCATGCGCACCGGCTTCACGTCCATCTCTCCTCTCTGGTTTCTTTCAACTCCTGACACCCTTCTGAATTCCAGAACCTGGCTCTGATACCACTCTGTTGGGAAAGAAGTGCGGAAACCTTTCCCCAAACCGGAGGGTACCTGCGAGAGGACCGAGCAATACAACGCACGAACCCAGAAAACAAACACACAAAATAATCCACGCAGACATGGAGAATTTTTGAGGTAGAAAACCCTTGCGAGAAAAACCACGGGACGATCGGAGTCCAACCCTGAGAAGCCTCCACTAATGGAATAGAAGAATTACACCCTCTACAAACTCCTCCCGATCCAAATCGGATTCCCACAACACTCAGAGATAAGAAAAACGATTACAAGGCTACGAAGAGCGAGAACGACGAGTAAAGATTACCCGAAGCACGATCTCCTTCGAACAACGACCTTCAATCCTCCGTCTTCTTCTCCGAAGTTGTAATGTCACTCTTGCCTCCTTCCTCTCTCAAAGTTTTTGTTACTTTGCGATAATGTTGCGCTATGAATTAGGGTTGGGAAATCCCAATATATACTCCCTAATCCCGCAGCAAACCTGGACCGTTGGATTAGATCCAGTGGTGAAAACTCACCCGAAATCCCGCTTCAGCCCCGACGACACAGAGTTCGGCCAGAACTCTGTGTGGGGCAACCAGCACTGAACAGCCATACCCTAGAATGGCCAGACCGAGTTTGGCCAGAACTCGGCCTGGGACCGAGTTCGGCCCGAACTCGGCTGCCTCAGTCCAGAATCTCCCTCTGGGTCACCAACAGCAGCAGCGACTCCACGTCGCCTACTTTCCGAGCTTCTTCGACACACGAACGGCGCTCGTCGTACTCCGGGGCCTTCTCCACATAGGTTGGGAACCCCACCCACTCCAACATGGTAGCGTTCCAAGAATTGAGGGTATTTTATCGTCATGGTTTCTCTTTGGGGTTTTCGTCTCACCCCCTTAGGTTCCAAGAACTTCGTAGGATCAATCAGTGTTGACGATCACGTACACCCCTTTAGGTTCCCATACTTCCTCAACAACGGAGTAACTGCATTATTCTCCTCATCTGTATTGTCTTGATTTCTATCCACAGAACACAATTGTAACACAAATATTTGAGGTTTTCGTCTCATATCCTTAATGATTGCCTCAGTTAGAATCTGCTGTGGTGATTGTATTCCCTTGAACTGATTTGTTATGCCTTTGTAAATAGGCAATTGTAATAGATCAACAACAATCTTTATTCCTTGGCAACTGATAACCACTCCCTGATACGGTGACACGGTAAGTGGACCTCTAGTTTATCGTACAAGGTTCCTTTTTTGCTTCATGGTAGATTGGCGTGAAGTACCAGATAAAGCCTGTAATGATATAGCAAAACACCCTTATAATGGTTCTGTGGTGTGAATTTCAAGATCCTCCTCTTCTTCTTCTTGAGAGTCTGTTTCTTAATGTTCAAGTTAACATTAAAAAAAATTCTTCTCCTTGCACCTATGTCCTTTGAACCTTTTCTCATGACAAAGGAAGTAAAGTCCAAGATTTTGTTTTCTTTTCACAATCTCACAAGGAGAGATAGTAGTTGGCTTGGCTTTGGAGTGACTAATTTTGCAACCCTGCCTTCTACTAACTTCATTACTGTGGAAAATGATTAGGCCTTGAGGATCTTCTGAAACTGTTTCAGAAGTTTAAGTTCAATGACATGGTTAGTGAATTGTGAAGGACCAAACTCTGTCCTTATAGACTGGCAGAAACCTTCCCAATTAAGAACATCTGTTGTGCCGGTACTGACCACACTTTTAACCTCTATCCCACTCAGGAATGTTATAGTAATTGAAGTTGTGATTTACTCTCAACAACCACTCTTCCACATCCATTCCACCGCCAAAGTCAGGAATTTTAAGCCTCGGATTTGGTTATCCCCAACCTTGACCCTGAATAAGAAGGGTTGATACTCCATATTGCGGAAAGGAATTCGCAACTGAGTGAATTGATAACTGGATGATACTAACATATTACACCAGTGAGCTGCTATGTCCTGACTGACACACAATGATACACTAATATGAATACTGCATATACTTTGTACATTGATATACCGTCTCACTGTCACTAATCTGGGTTTGTATCACTCCTTCTCTATATATCTTCTTCGTAGTTGTATCGAAGATGAAGTTGGGTCCCTTTAAAATGGATTATTGTTCACCTCTGTTAAAGTCCACCAAAGGATTTTTCATCAATATTCTCAGTCTCGCTAGACTATTAACACAGTAGACATGAAACATTTTAAGGACCAATTGCAAACGGGTGTCTCGAAGCTAATTTCCACCATAGACACGGGAACATGCAACTCATTTATGTGATACTTGGATGAACTCGAGTCATAAAGGCATACAAAATCATATATCTCATCTCAATCGAGGTAAGAGAACTCTATGCTCCGAGTCCATTTTACATTTGAGTACAGTTTTGATAATAAAATTTCAGCTAAACAACATTTGATCTTTGTTTCACTAATTATCATCAACGAGGAAGCCAATAAATTTTCTTACATTTTGATGAATCACGACAACAATTTAAGCTCAACGAACAAGCCAATATTTTTTCTTACATTTTGATGAATCACGATAGATAGTTAACATGTAAGTAGTTCACGACGTTTTATTTGCCATTATGTCTGACCTTAGAGTTTTGCCATATGAAGTATATGGAGAAGCGCTCTCTCTCTCTCTCTCTCTCTCTCTCTTTCTCTCTCTCTCTCTCTATATATATATATATATATATATATATATATATATATATATGTTAGAAGAAAATATATATATATATATATATATAATATATATATGTTAGAAGACAAGTGGTGAATGCTTCATTGTTTATTCTTCAGCCCCAAGACTGGTTTAAATAGAAGAAATGCAATTAATGTCCATCATTGAATCAAGGAGAACTTTATTACAATCAATATTCATCCTTGAATAAAGGAGAACTTTATGGAAAGAAAACTAAATGAAGATAGAAACATCTCTCTAATAATAACAAAATCTTCTCTAATAATAACTAATACTAAGAGGAGAGAGATTCAAGGGATTCTCCAACCCCCCCCCCCCCTTCCCCCAAGTTGGTGCATAGATATCTATCATGTCCAACTTGCTTATCAAATGCTCAAAGACGGGTCTTGCCAAGCTTTTGGTTAAGATGTCCGCAGTTTGCTGACTACAGGTCACAAATGGTAGACATATGATTCCAGCTTCTAATTTTTCTTTTATGAAGTGGCGGTCAATCTCAATATGTTTGGTTCTATCATGCTGAACCGGGTTGTGGGCTATGCTTATGGCAGCTTTACTGTCAAAATAAAACTTCAATAGGAGCTCAATTTTCATCTTAAGTTCTTCCATGACTCTTTGAATCCATAGTCCTTTACAAATACCCTGAGCCATAGCTCTAAACTCGGCTTCTGTACTGCTTCTTGCTACAACTTCTTATTTTTTTACTTCTCCATCTCACAAGATTACCCCATACATAAGTACAATATCTAGAGGTTGATCTTCTGTCTGTGACTGAATCTGTCCAGTCTGTACCAGTGAAGATAGACACATTTCTTTCACTAGTCTTCTTAAAAAATAAACCCTTTCCGGGATAGGCCTTCAAGTATCTCAGTATTCTGTAAACTGCCTCAAGATGTTCTTCATAAGGAGAATGCATAAACTGACTCACTACACTGACTGAGAAGGTAATGTCAGGTCTAGTGTGAGACAAGTAAATTAGCTTACTGTAGGTCCAAAAAATCAAACCGCGCCTAAGTTAAGTTCAACAGATTAATCAGAATGCGCCTACAACCAAATGGCGCCTACTTCATCAACAAACACAGAACGCGCCTATTTCTGCATCATAGAGGCGCATTTCACAAACCGCGCTTAGCTGACGTGGAGTCATCATTACCCGACAAACACGAAGATCGAGAAGGCGCTATCATTCCTATGATGGCGCGACGCTCGAGGAAGATATGACAGCTGTCTAAACAGATTGCGCCTACATCAAAGAACTAGGCGCTATCAACGGACTGCGCCTACTTTTGACTATATCAAGCACACTTTGCAGATTGCGCCTACGAAGAAGGCGCAGTTCAAAACAACATCAATTCAGAGCTTACCACGTGTCCCTGAAACAGGCGCACTTTGACTAATTCAACGTCTAACTACCACTCTACATGTCCAACACGTGTCCCACTAACTGTACACGACCAAGCGCATTTCAATCAAATAATGCCACGTGTCTAAAGCAGTTGGTGCACGTTCGTGATAATGGAGTGAAAACAGGCGCAGTTTGTCATACGTGCTCAAAACAGGCGCACTTCAATCAGGCGCTCTCCAGAATAACTGCCCAAAACAGTTATTTCAGAACTCTATAAATAGAGTTTCGTTTCCATTCAACGGGGCACGGACAAGATCAAGAGAGATCAGAGTTTTTGTCCAAAGTGCTGCTGCGTTCTTCAGAGATTCAAGTCTTCAAAGTTCACATCGTCCAAGGGATAAAGCGATCGTCATTCAGATCGGATTCCTATAGTTGTACTTTCCCAGAATTCTTGTAATATTCTTTACAAAGTTTGTGAAATAAATATCATACTTTTGTTTTTGCAAACAAAATGGCGACTCTGCTGGGGACGACCTTTTCCTCTGATGAAAAGGTGACAACTCAATGTGACACAGCGTCTATCGGCAAGACGCAGAAGACTTTGGTCGTGAAAGTCGACCAAACGGCTTATGAAGCAATGATTAATGCACAAAGCACTCCTCGTCGCACTACGACTTCCGTCAAGAGTAAGACTCGCTCAGTGTGGGCTCCCAAGAACTTTGCTCCTTCTCTGATGAAGAACGCTGCCACTTCTTCGGCACAACCTGCTGTTTCCAAGACACCAGTGCCTATCTCTAGCAACCTGGCGCAGTCTGTTCCCTCTTTAGGGAAACAGATTGTTTAGGCGCAGTCTGCGGCCAAACATGCCAACCAGGCACAGTCTGTTCTCTCCTTAGGGAAACAGACTAGAGCTGTGAACCAGATGCAGTCTGCTGTCAACCCATCTTCTGGCACAGTTCATGCCAAAACATCACAATCTCTGCCTCGCAATCAGGCGCGGTCCGTTCTCTCCTTAGGGAAACAGGCGCAGTCTGACACCAAACCTCCTTCTGACACAGTTTGTGCCAAATTAGTACAAGTCAAATCTTCTGCTGCTGCCCAGGCGCAGTCCAATGCATTTGCTGTCCTGACTAAACAGGCGCAGTCTGTTCAGGCGCAGTCTGCTCAGGCGCAGTCTGCTCTAGATCATTCCAGAATCCAGAAACCCAAAACTGCACAGGCGCAGTTTGCTGAGGACAGTCCTTTGGCTGCTCCTTCTTCGATTCTATCAAAAGGAAAAGGCCCCTTGGTCTTCTCCCAATCTTCCCAAGCGCAAAACTTGGAAGATAACAGAGGGAAATGCTCTTTAGCTATCCCTTCATCTCAAAACAATGGAAAGGGTTCTCTGGCCTTTTCCAAGTCTTCTTCGATTCTTATCGAGGAGGATCCAACTGATGGTGCCTCTGCACCTATTAGTACGAATATCCCCCTTAACAAGGGTTCTCGTACTAATCAGAGAGGCATTTTACCTACTCCCAAGGCAAATATTCAGGAATTGCCTAATTTACGGATTTCACGATCCGAACAAGGCAAATTACAAGTTTCACAAACTGAGGTTCTCAAGGGCGGTTTAAATGATTTACGGGCATATCTCAATAAAAAACCCCTATCAAAACCTACTTCTGTGAAACGCAAATATGCTAAGATTAACTTATCTCAATATCAACCTTTTGAGGCAAGGAATCCTGACAATTACGCCAATCAGATGAGTACCTCTCTTTATACTCATGGAATCGAACGTTTACGAAATCGAAATCATGTTCCAAATGTCATCTATGAGTATATCCCTGCTACTTCTTCTCATCCCGTTGTCTCTGATCTTCGGGATCATCTCAGGCAGAAACGGAATATCACCCCCAGTTCTCCCAAACAATCACAAGTTCATCATTGCAATCATCCTCACGAAGTGGTTATCAAATGTTGTTGCCAAACAACCAAACGTTCTGTCTTCGAGCGTCTGAATTTCCCTTATGTTGATCAAAAGAGTGATGATGAAGAAGAGGTAATGTTTGCCTCCGTCAACATGACTTCCAGAGACTCTGGGGGTAGAAAATGCAAGCACGGAAAGACCCGGAGACCTAGCCAGCACTATCTTGACCGACTTAGAGAATCAGATGATGGTGTTTACCAGCATACTCGATCTCGAAACCGAGAAACAATCGGTCAAAGGAATCTTCCTTACAGTGATCGGTCTACTTCTCATGATGGGGGTAATTCGGACTTTGCTGTCGACAGTGATGGCTCTGAACAAACTGTGTCATCTATCATGGCACGAGAAGTGACAGCATACGTTACTGAAGAACAAGATGCTTCTGGTTCTAACAATCAGAATCAAAGGATTGTTGCACTAGAAGAACAATTGAAGACTATGGCCGAAATGATGGCTAAAATGCATGATGTTATTATGGCTCAGCACATTCCACCGGTCATAACTCCTGAACCATTGGTTTCTTCCACTCCTCAGAATCCTGGTCTGGGGGTACCACCTCCTCCAGTCACCACAGTACCAGTTCAGGTTACTCTTAGCCAAACTGGTGCTGGGGGTGATGCTTACCATACAGTTCCTCCTCCGGCCATCACCAATCAATCTAGTAATCCTCAATCTTTAGGGAATGCTAATGATGCTGTTGAACAATTGCGGAATCAATTTGAAGCCTATACACAAAGGGAAGGCTTACAACGGTTGGGCATTAAACAACCCTATCCTGCCGAATGGAAAAAAATGCAGTTTCCGCCAAAATACAAATTCCCCACCATTATGCAGTTCGATGGTACTTCATCTCCCAATCAGTATATTAATCATTTTGAATTGATGACTGATCCTCTTCAGCCTAATGATGCCCTTCTTACTCGGGTATTCGTCAGTTGCTTAACTGGCGCTGCTTATGACTGGTACCGAAGTCTACCAGACGGATGTATCACTTCTTTTGCTGGTTTCAAACAGATGTTCCTTGAACGATTTTATGAAGGCGTCAATGACATGACTATGTCAGCCCTCATTAAAATTAAACAAAGAAATAATGAGCCTGCTGAGCAATTTATCGAGAGGTTCCGTCGCGAAGCTCTCAAAATGCCAATGGGAACTCCATCTGCTGTTACAATTGATACTTGCAAGAATAATCTCTTGCCAATTATCAGTATGTGGACAGGGGCAACTCAATTCCAAGACTGGCCTTCTTTCATTATCAATGCTAAGGCAGCAGAACTCAGCGCTGAAAAATTCAAGACATTGGGGGTTCACATGAATCCTGACCAAGGCGATCATGGCTCAAACTCTAACAACAATCGCCAGAATAATAATAGAAAAGGCAAAGATACATCTGCTCCAAAAGAAACTTTGGCCATTGACTTGAGAAGCAAAGAAGCACTGGCTGTCAATGTTGCTCAATCTGCACCTATTCCATCACAACAACCTCAAAGAGCACCACGTCCTAAAGAAGAATACTCTTTCGATGAAGATGACATCATGGGTATCTTTGAATGTCTTACAAAAAGCAACAAACTGTAATTACCCGATCCTAAAAGGCCGGAAGAGGTTGGTAAGACTGATCATCCTAAGTATTGTGTTTACCACAGATTTATCGGACATCCTACTCGAGCATGTTATGTGCTTAAAGGAAAAATACAAGAGATGATCAAATCCGGAGCAGTAACCCTTGAACAAGATGAAAAGACGGTAACGGCTAATGTCGTCTCTGTTCAGTTCGGCGAATTTCCACCAATGCAGATAGAAGATGGTGTAGTTCCCATTCCTCGAACCACTCTCGAGCTTGTAAACCTTCCACCTTTTCGAAATGAAGGACTAGTCCCTTTATCTACTTCTAAAGGGGAAATCATGTGGATTCATCCAGATCTGGTCTCAGATTTTGAATCCTCCGCCTCTTCTTCATCTAAACAAAAGAAAAATTCCAAAAGCAAGTTTAAAAGTTGTAATATGGTTTCTCTTGAACCATTAAATGAAGAAGAGATCTTATTGGGTACCAGGTCTGGTAAGCCCTATTTACGGGAATACTCAGAGAATCAGGAAGCTCCAACCTCATCTTCCACTCCTGACACGCCTCCTGAAATTCAACCCTCTTCATCTTCAACTAACCCAACTCCTCCTCCTGCTAAACCAGCAGTTACTGATAAAAGGAAACAACCAGCTCGTTTCGATAAAGCTCTCAAAAAGTCCACTTCTCTCGGACTCGAGAAGCCGTATAACTTTGATATACTGGCTCAACTGGCCAATACTCCTGCCAGATTGTCAATATTCGAGCTCTTGCGCCTCTCTAAGGAAACTCGAGAGACGTTAAGTGAAGCTTTGTTGCAGGCAGAAAATTGCCTTGAAATTCTGAAGAAACCGGAGAAAGAGCCTCTCTCTTGTCTCCATTGTCATAGCGTGTTGGAATTAATTCCAAATATTACCTTCACGCAAGATGACATGCTCCTGGAAGATAATCGACATGATCGCCCTTTGTATTTCACAGGGTATGTTGATACCATGAAGGTCGATCGTATCCTGATAGATCCAGGCTCTGCACTCAGCATTATGCCTAAAACAATGTTGGATGCTTTGAAAATTCCTGTATGCAGTCTTACTGGTACAATCACTACTATTCTGGGGTTCAATCAAGGAAGAAGTGAACCTCTGGGCAAGATTAGCCTAAAATTCCAAATAGGCAATCTTCGTACAAAGGTAACCTTTTACATCATTGATAACCATGGTTGTTCCTATAATGCTCTTCTGGGAAGACCATTCCTTCATGAGCATAATATTGTGCCATCAACTCTTCATCAATGTTTCAAATATGTTGATGACAAAGGAGAAGTCCAAAAAGAAGTTGCTGATCTCTATCCTTTCAAGGGCGTCGAAGCATACTGCAACGATGCTCGCATGTACAAAGATGAGTTCATGAAAGTTGTCTTGGCTTTAGACATTGAAGAAGAGCAGGGAACTGAATCTCAAGACACTCTTGTAATTCCTGTTAAAGGGTGTGTTTCTCAACCCTCTTCTTTTGAACCACTAACCATCTATCTTCCTCCTAGCAAAAAGGAACAAGAACCAAAGTCACAGGATACTCTTGTGATTCCTGTCAAAGGGCGCGTCTCTAAGCCCTCGCATGCTGAACCATTGGTCATTCGACTTCCTGCCAAGAAGACAATTTCTATGACTGACCAAGGAAAAAGGGAGCTCACCTCTTCTGAGCCATTTGTTATCGACCTTCGTCGTAACAAACCTTCTCTTCCTCCTCGTTCTTCTTTTCCCCCTCTTGTTATCAATTTGACTAAGCCTGCTAAGGCTAAAGGTCCTACTGTAAACACTGTTGTAAATATCAATAAAGATGCATCTCCTTTACAGTATACTGATGTGTTATATCATGCTGAGTGTTACTTAAATATGTTAGATAGGTTGAAACCACTCACAATTGAAGTTGTACAATCCTATCAGACAGATGTATCATTGGAATCAACGGATAGTTCATACTTTATAGTTCCTGTTCGAAAATCTGACGAAAGTCCAATAATCTTTATTAGAGGACCAGAACAAAAGTTTTCTTATACCGAAGACTGCAAACACGATGACACAGGACATTTACAACTCCGTCGTTACAGTACTCAGTCTAAAGAGATCATCCGTAAAATGGGATATGATTTCAAGAGTGGACTCAACTATGGAAGAGGGAGACGAACTCCTATTCATGTTACTAGCAAGAGGAATAAGCTCGGCCTTGGTTATGTATTTACATTTCCTACTATGGCTACAGCTCCTAAAATTATTGAATCTGATGATGATGAACGCACTGTTTCATCTGATACAGTTTCATAGGATTCTGATACTAGCATTGGTCACGTACATCGTATTGCCATATCCTCCAACATGGTCTCAGTTGAATTTCCAGATATCAACAACGATGCTACTGATGATAACTTCGAAGAAAGCCCTGAAACTGATCCTTGGGTACAAAAGATGGACAATCAGTGGAAGCTCCGGTTTGAAAAACGAGAACCACCTACCGAAGATCAGCTAATCCAAATTGATGTAGGAGAAAACGGTATTTTCCGTCCTATATTTATTAGTAAGAATCTCCCTGAAGATGATAAGCAGGAGTTGATTCTTCTCATTCGCGAATATATTGATGTCTTTGCTTGGAGCTATGAAGACATGCCAGGTTTAGATCCCAAAATTGCTACGCACAAGCTGAATATAGTACCTAATACGAAACCTGTTAAACAACAACAACGGCGCTTCAAACCTGAAATGATGGATGCAATTGATGAAGAAGTTCGAAAGCTCATCGCTTGTGGCTTTATTCGTGAAGAGCAACATCCAGACTGGGTTGCTAATGTTGTTCCAGTTTTGAAGAAGACTGGGAAAATCAGAGTCTGTATTGATTTTCGGGATCTGAACGACGCTTGTCCAAAGGATGAGTTTCCTCTCCCAATCACTGATGTCATGATTGACAATACCTGTGGGTTCGAGAGGTTATCTTTTATGGATGGATTCTCTGGATATAATCAAATCAAGATGAATCCTGACGATGAAAAGCATACTTCTTTTCGTACTCCTCGAGGAGTTTATTGCTACACTGTGATGCCATTTGGTCTCAAGAACGCCGGTGCAACTTATCAACGAGCCATGAGCACTATCTTTCGAGATCATTTGAGAAAGACTGTTGAATGCTATGTTGATGATATTGCTGTCAAAAGTCGTCTGAAGGAAGATCACATTCAAGACCTGAGAACTATCTTCAATCTTATGCGCCAACATCAACTCAAAATGAATCCCACCAAGTCATTCTTGGGTGTCTCTAGTGGTAAATTTCTCGGCTTCGTTATTACCTCTAAAGGTATACACGTAGATCCTGAGAAGATTAAAGCCATTCAAGAGATGCGTCCTCCACGCAACCTAAAAGAGCTACGAAGATTTCAAGGTCGACTTGCGTACATCAGGAGATTCATTTCGAATTTATCTGGACGATGCAGACCGTTTATACAACTCATGAAGAAAGGTGTATCTTTCGTTTGGACCGAAGAATGTCAACAAGCATTTGATGACATAAAACAATATCTTATGAGCCCACCAGTCTTGGTGCCACCAATCTTCGGCATACCTTTCTTAATGTATGTCAGAGCAATGGATCACTCATTGGGTGCTTTACTTGCCCAAAAGAACAAAGAAGGACATGAACAGGCTATCTACTATCTCAGTCGTACTATGATCGGTACCGAACATCGATATAGCATGGTTGAGAAAGAATGTTTAGCCTTAATGTTCGCTGTACAAAAGACAAGACACTATATAATTGGTCAAACAATCCATGTCATCTCCCGAATTAACCCTCTACGGGTACTCATGAAGAAGCCCAGCACTCTCAATTCAAGGCTGGCTACATGGGCTATCTTACTTGCCCAATACGACATGATTTACGTACCTCAAAAGTCAGTTAAAGGACAAGCCCTTGCTGACTTCTTAGCTGCTCATCCTGTTTCTGAGACTTCTAAACTCTACGACGAGATTCCTGATGAGACGCTTGAAACAAATCTGATCTCGGAAGAATTTCCCACATGGCGTCTATTCTTTGACGGAGCTTCCAGAATTGGACCAAATGGGATTATTATAGCAGGAGTAGGGATTGTGCTCGTTTCGCCAGAAGGACTAACTATTCAACGGGCTTATTCTTTGGATGAACCTTGTTCCAACAATGTTGCAGAGTATAATGCTTTGCTTATCGGCCTTCAACTGGCTAAACAATTAGACATACAATATCTTGAAGTATACGGTGACTCTAAACTGGTTGTTAACCAGGTTAGAGGAATATATGAAGTTCGTCATCAAGATTTGATTCCATATCATGAAGCAGCCATTGCTATGGCCATTTCCTTCAAAGCTTTCTACATTGAATACGTTCGTCGGGCTTACAACACTGAAGCAGATGCTCTAGCAAACCTTGCAGCAGTCTTGGCGATTCCTGTCCAAAGACAGCAATTGGTTGTTATTTCCAACAGAGAGTTATTTTGTATTGAAAATAATCACAATATTGAGTTTAGTAATTCTGCTGAGGTCAATATCATCAATGAAGATTGGAGAACTCCTTTCATTGATTTTGCAGTCTATGGAATATTGCCTGAGGATCCCAAAGAGGCCACCAGCATTCGAAGACGATCTCTCCGTTTCTATTATAATCATATAACAAAAACTCTCTACCGACGAACTTATGATGGTCTACTATTACGTTGTCTTGCTGGTAATGAAGCAAAACAAATACTACGTGAAGCTCATGATGGTGTTTGTGGAGCGCATCAACCCGGTCCTAAATTGCAAGATCGTATTCGTCGTATGGGCTATTACTGGCCTTCTATGGTTTCCGATGCTATTGAATACGCAAAGAAATGCAGAGCATGTCAAATTCATGCAGATTTCATTCATCAACCATCAGAATATCTACATCCTACGGCTGCTTCTTGGCCTTTTGAAGCTTGGGGTATGGACATCATAGGCCCAATCAACCCTCCTTCTTCTAAAGGGCACCGGTTTATCCTGGCCATCACAGACTACTTCTCTAAGTGGGCTGAGGCTATACCTCTGGCTGAAGTCAAAACCAGCAGTGTCATCAACTTCATCAAACACCATGTGATATACAGGTTTGGTGTACCGCAGCGACTCATTCATGACAATGGACCTCAGTTCATTAGTCAAAAGTTCACTCGGTTCTGTGACGATCATCGCATCGACAATGTTGCTTCGACAGCCTATAACCCTGCAGCAAACGGTTTAGCTGAAGCTTTCAATAAAACCATTATCAAACTCCTCAAGAAGTTTGTCTCTACTAACAAACGGAATTGGAGTGAGAAGCTTGGCGAATGTTTATGGGCTTATCGCACTACAGTTCGCAATCCTACCGGCTGTACACCTTTCTCCTTGGTATATGGTTGTGAAGCAGTTCTGCCACTGGAAATTCAAATCCCGTCTCTGCGGATAGCCATTGCCAATGAACTTACAACGGAGAACAACGATCTACTTCGATTGCAAGAGTTGGAGGCACTTGATGAAAAGAGGCTTTTGGCTCAACAGCACATTGAGTTATACCAGGCCCGTATCTCAAAAGCCTTTAATCGCAAAGTTAAAGTACGAACATTTCAAAAAGGTGACTTGGTCCTTACAGTCAGACGTCCTATGACTATGACTCACATGAGTAAAGGCAAGTTCGATGCCAAGTGGGAAGGTCCTTTTGTTGTAAACAAAGTGTTTTCCAATGGTGCCTACCAGTTAGCAGAGATGGATGGCAGAATAGCTATGATGCCTATCAATGGCAAATTTCTTAAGAAATACTATGTATAAATGTGTAAAGATTTCTTGACAGACAATGTAAATAAAATTTCTTTTTATTTTTCAAAGAAGATATTACATTACATTAAGGGAGATTACTATCATCCCTATTAAACTTAGGACGAGGGTCAAGCCCCTCCTTCTCACTAACAAAATCAGCAAAGGAGTCGAAGACATCTTTGCCTGAACTCAGCAAGAATTTGAGGAAAGCTATCCTCTTTGCCTCTTCTTCCGTCGTCTTCCCCGGCTCTACCAGAAGGTCGAGAATATCCTGTGAAGGCTTTGGTGCAGAGGAGCCTTCACCCATCTCCTTTTGATCCGATAAGACTGAGTCGACGAGAGGCTTGGGTGCAGACGACCCTTCGCCCTTCTCCGTTCCAGCAGAAAGTTCCCCGGTGACGCTCTCGGTTTTCGGCACGACTTCAGTCTCCTTAGACATGTTGTTGGAAGACATCTTTCCTGTTGAAGGCAGTGATAAAATTCTTTATGAGTCCTGTACTATTTATACTAGTCTACTGACTCTTCGTGAATCAAGGTGACTGTTCACCCCCCTTCGATGAATCTAAAGGTTCATTCATTAAAATCCCCAGCAGACATTTTTGATGAATCATTCATTCTGACGGTTCATTTTCAACCGTTCATCTTGTCATAAAAAAAAAGAATTCACGTCCATATTACCTTTGAGTTCTACATATTTTCTATTGCAACTTGTTACGTCCCTATTACCTCTGACTAAGTTGTCTATTGAATTAACAAATATTCGATATTTATATTTTGCCATGTCCACATTACCTCTGAGCAAGATATAAAAAATATAGTTATTTTCTACATCAAGAAAATATATCACGTCCTGTACCTCTGAATATGTTTTCTCATTATATTGCTTATCTCCTATAATAGGGTATGTAACAAGTAAATAGAATCATCCAAAATATCATTCCATTTCATTCAAAATAAGGTCCATTATAATTGGTCAAAACAAAGAAAGACATCACAAAAATTCAGTTATTCAGAAGGCCGGGTACTGAGCTCTGCAACACGTCTTTTCAAAGCAGCTATCGTTTCATTTTGAGAGTTCAAAATCCTTTGTCTAATTTGATTCCTTGTTGACTCAAAGTCAAAGGGTTTTAGATTAGCAAAACGAACAGTCAGCTCTTCATGATGAGTCTTGGTATTAAGCTCTTTTTGACGCTTCAGCGCAACGAGGTGATCTGCAGTTTCTTTGTTTAAGAGAACCTTCTCTTCCCTTTTCCGCTTCGCCAGAGTCAGACGTTCTTGAAGCTTGGCAATTTCTTCGTCAACTTTTGCTATTTCAGCTTCATTGGTCTCCAGCTTCGAAGATGTTTCTTCAATCTGGGTTTCCATATCAGCAGTAAACTGAGCAAAGGCTGCCAAAAATGCTTCAAGATCTTTTTCCTTCTGTTCAACTTCCCGAGCCAAAGCTTGACATTCTTCTTCAATTAGTGAATCTATATTCCCAGATGATAGATTCTTCATTGCAGTCTTCACTTCTTCAAGCTCATTGAGGATATGTTCCAGATAAACGGCCTGAACTTCATCTCCGTGGTCACGAATCCCGTTGATCAAATATTTTACGGATTTCCTGACTTTGGAGAAAGGAATGTTCTCACTCTCCACCATCGGCTTGAGTGTTAGATAGAATGCGTTTGTATAAGATCTTATAACGATTCTATTTGCCTCAGAAGTGATGGGAGTTTCTGCTGGAGTAACTTCAGTTGCGACAGATGGCGTCGTCAAAGCAATAATTTCAGAAGATCTTTCTTTTGGTATCTGGGTTATCTTTATTGGAGGAGCCGTGGTAGAGCTTGTAGCAGCTTTGACTGGTTCTTCTGCGAAATATTCTCATTAGCAAGTTTTATTTTACAAAGTCGACAAAGTTAAAGCTTTACCTGATTGAGGCAATTCAATCTGGACTTGTGATGGCCCAGGTATAGGCATCTCTGTAGAGCTCTCTTCTCTGACAGGAGTCTCCAATGGAGCCATTTTCGAGCTAGTTACACTCCTCATTTGTTCTCCTGAAAGTTAACGTATTGCGTTAATTTTCTAAGAAAGTTATGAAGTTCAGAACAATAAACTAGCAATTTACCAGTATCCATTGTTCGAGCAGGGGTGCCTATCGCAGGAATAGTATATGTCACCATTGCTTGACTACTACCCGCCTCTGAACCGCCTGATAGGTGTACATTACCTTCAGCTATTAAAGAAAAGGAATCAATATGCTACAAAAACAAGTATCATCATTGATAACAATCTACAGGATTCAAGAAATTTAACCTGGATCGGGTATGTATGGTGTATCCACCAATACTGTTACCTCCTGAGGAATTTGAGCTGGCATTTCTTCTGAGACTTCCTCTGCACGATTACTTCCTGCATCGGAAGTACTAAGTGAAGGCTGATCTTCTCCAATAGGGGTATTCATAATATTGACATGTGCTTTTTCCAATGGTTCATTAGCAATGCTCTCAATATTCTCTTCATTCAATTTATGAGCGTCAGATGGCTCATTTGTATTTTCAGCTTCTGGATCAGTAACAGTATCCTCAAGGTATTCAGAGCATGCCTGTAATGCATCAATCATTTCGCTATCTGAATATATTGGATCATCGACATGAGTTCGAAGATGATCTGATGTATCGACCGGAATAGTTTTGGACACTGTTTCTGGAAGCACTTCAGAAAGAATTGCCAGAGTTGAAGGCTGGCCAATCACAGAAGATGTTTCTACTTCCATAACCTCTTTATCAGATGTTGTTGGTTCTTCTGTAGTTACTGGTTCTGGTCCAGAGATGGGAGTAGGGGAAGACATCATATGCCCAGTAGCAGCACTAGCCAGGATGGATGCAGCACGAGACGGACTCAATAATCTTAATTTTCTACTAACCACTTTCTTCAAATTCGGCCTTCTTTGACGAGACACATCCGGACTTTCTTGGTCAGCAGAAATGCCCTGTTGTTTCTGTAAAGACGTAGGAGTTATCTCTTCACTCCTTACAGATTCTTCTGCCCGTTGTCTCGATTGTGACCTAGTGGTAACTCCTTCAGGGGATTCTGCAGTGGTCTTCTTTTTCTTTGGATCTGGAGAAGCAACAGGATTGTCACTTTTTCTTTTCTTCTTCTCCTTCATAGGAGATTTTGTTACTCGGAGAGAAATGTTTAAGGGTTCAATAAACTCCTCAAGGAAGTTCATGTCTCTGGAGATTTCAAAAGGTTCGTCAGCAGGTTCTTCGTCATTTGGATCTTTATAAAGAATGCTCGGCTTTCCTTTCTTGGCTCGTTTGTCAGAAGCGAAGCTATGTGCTAAATCAAAAGTCTCCACAAAGGTATTGGCCGAAGTGTAAAACCTTGAATAGGTGAATAACATTCGCGGTCCATGATTTGTATTCTCAGGCATTGAGAAAACGGCCCTCGTATTTTTAGCATTATAATAGTACCAAGCCCTGGCGCCATCAATCAAATATCCTTTCCCTTGTAGGCATGTTGTGGCATTCCCTACATGGAATTGATCATAGCCGAATTGGTGTGCAAAACGGCTAGGCAAATATGGTTCAAGAATACATTCATCTTCAAATCGATGTACGAGGTGTGAAGGTCGAATCGACTTCAACCAATTGAATATAGCTGGATCTGTTGGTAGAGTATTCACTGAATCTAGGATATTAGCTGGCAATAACTCGTAGCCAGCTGGTGGATCAACACAATAAAATCCCAGTTATCGCCGCGGTTCAATACTCGCCGGCAATCTATCAAGGAGGTGTGATTCCATCTACACCCTTCATACTTTCTTAAAAAGTTTCCTCCAATAGCTCTTTCGCCAGGACTCATCAAAACTGGACAGTGGAGTAGAAGCCACCCGAATAAATAAGTATGGGCGACTTCAGTACGTGGAAAGCCATCTTTCTTATTATTTAGCATGCCGTCCACAAAGCAACGCAGACTATGATTAAGTCGGCTTGTCATCGCCGATAAAATATCCATCCGATAACCGAACACTAGGCGGACTGCAGCAAAAAGAACACCTCTATGGAAGCGATCGACTGCACTTGCTCCAGGGACTACATACCTTCGTAGCCAAAAAGCAAGAAAGCCTGCCAGATGGGCTTTCTTAGACATACGTCTGTATCCCATCCTCATGAAACTTTCTATTTTATCTCCTATCTTGAGGGGAGGATAATCTTCATCATTTTTAACTATTATATCTTCTTGGCGAAACCTTGCCATCAACTCATTTATCTCTTCCTCATTGAAACGCTGAAAGGTAAGCGGATCAACAGCTTTCTTCTCACTAATTTGTTTCTCTTCATCATCATGTTTGAGGAAGAGATAAGATATCCATTTAGTAAGATAGCAGGAGCCTGAGCTTTCAAAATAACAACAACAGATGTGATAGTGACATAACAGCTCATCAAAGACTTCTACCATTTCAGCATTTTCAGATTTCAGCCTGTTTAATTCATCTTCAGTGGGAACATACTCCTCATAAGGAAAATTTCCCATAGGCAGCTTGGAGATATGATTCATCTCGTGAAGAGCGAAACCGATTTCTCCTTTTGGGGTCATGAAGGTTCCCGTCCTATAATTGTACCTTTCGATCAGTGAAAGGAATAGGTGTGGATTTGGAGGGAAGCCATGTACTAAAGAATAAACAGCTTCATACAAACTGATATTAAGAAGCTCTTCTTCATAATGTTCTAAAACCCAGTTGGCAATGCAGCTCCATCGTTTATAATCTGGGTTGACTAAACCTTGCATCCTTAAGGTGTTATCAGTATAATACCTACCTTTCCTAGCAAACTCATTTGCAAAAATTGGTATTCTCACTGGTAATAGACGAGATGAATTCTCGGGAGGGATGCAACCTGGTTTCAAACCCCTAAGATGAGTTGCGTAAATATCAGATGAACTATAGAAGATATCTCTGTTGTTCACCTTTTTATAACATATTTTGCCCACCCGAGCTTGCTGAACGGGAGTGATATCCCACGCCATTTGGCGGGGATAACTGGCAAACTCATATCTGGAAAGAGGTAAACTCCTAAGCATATCTGGCAAATATATAGTCTTTTCACCTTTCTTAAAAATCCTCTCTTCCACCCGCTGTTTTGGCTGAGATTCCCTGCCAAAGGCATCTCCAAACAAGAAGAGTGGTTTCTTGTGGATAGCTGCATCCAGTGACTGTAAGGGCTGGCCGTTCATCAAACACAGAAGAGTCTCATTATCCTGAGTAGTCAGGATTGCTCTTCGAGACTCTGGTAGTTCATAATGAGGGAACTTAACGTGTGACAAGTCCTCTTTGAATTCAGGTTCAGACATAGTTCCTTGGAAGATCTCGAAGTTGGGATCTTCCCTGATATCAACTGCAAAACAGAAAAGAGCAACATCACAACAAAGTTATCAGATTGCACCTAGTTGACTGCTTAAAGACAGACTGCGCCTAGTTTTCAGCCAACTAGATTAAATTGCGCCTAATTCATGAATCTGGGCAGACTGCGCCTAGTTTTCTGTCAAATAGGGCAGATTATGCCTAGCTTTCATTCAACAACAAACAGCGCCTGTTTTATCAGACAAAGCTATATCCGATAGCGCCTAGCTTTGTTACTAGGCGCGATCGAACAAACAGAGTCTAATTTTCTAGGCGCTATTTGGTGGAATGTTTAAACTTCATAAACATGAAGTTTAGAGAATCACCAAACCCTAAAAAGAGTTGGCGAATACAACTGAGCTCTAAGAAGAGCCAGTGTACGTTCCTATGACCCACCATTAATGGCCGGATGTGCAGTTTCGTGTCGAGAAACACGAATTTGTCCAGGCTCTCGGATTTGAAGAGAACCGCGCGATTCAACCATGGGATGCGGCATGGCCTTCTTGGATTTCTTTGAAGATTCAATTGGAGCGGGTTCTTTCCCCTTATCCGAACGTCGAGGCGCCATCGGAGTTGATTCGAAAAGCTCGTCGGAGAAGAAAGAAAATCAGAAAAGAAAACTCGAAAAATTTCACTCTTGAAGACAATAAAGGGTTTACGAAGGATTTTGTGGGCTATTTATAGTTTTCGAACAGCTACAACGAAACGCGCCTAAACAGATTGCGCCTATTTAGCCTGAAGATCCGTTCTCGCCTTAAACTGCGCAACTTTTTCAAATATCAAGCGCGGTTTGACTTGGTCATATGGAAATTCAAAGTATTTCGAACTTTTGAAAATTCAAAATTCTAAAACTTTGAAGGGGGTTTTGTAGGTCCAAAAAATCAAACCGCGCCTAAGTTAAGTTCAACAGATTAATCAGAATGCGCCTACAACCAAATGGCGCCTACTTCATCAACAAACACAGAACGCGCCTATTTCTGCATCATAGAGGCGCATTTCACAAACCGTGCTTAGCTGACGTGGAGTCATCATTACCCGACAAACACGAAGATCGAGAAGGCGCTATCATTCCTATGATGGCGCGGCGCTCGAGAAAGATATGACAGCTGTCTAAACAGATTGCGCCTACATCAAAGAACTAGGCGCTATCAACGGACTGCGCCTACTTTTGACTATATCAAGCACACTTTGCAGATTGCGCCTACGAAGAAGGCGCAGTTCAAAACAACATCAATTCAGAGCTTACCACGTGTCCCTGAAACAGGCGCACTTTGACTAATTCAACGTCTAACTACCACTCTACATGTCCAACACGTGTCCCACTAACTGTACACGACCAAGCGCATTTCAATCAAATAATGCCACGTGTCTAAAGCAGTTAGTGCACGTTCGTGATAATGGAGTGAAAACAGGCGCAGTTTGTCATACGTGCTCAAAACAGGCGCACTTCAATCAGGCGCTCTCCAGAATAACTGCCCAAAACAGTTATTTCAGAACTCTATAAATAGAGTTTCGTTTCCATTCAACGGGGCACGGACAAGATCAAGAGAGATCAAAGTTTTTGTCCAAAGTGCTGCTGCGTTCTTCAGAGATTCAAGTCTTCAAAGTTCACATCGTCCAAGGGATAAAGCGATCGTCATTCAGATCGGATTCCTATAGTTGTACTTTCCCAGAATTCTTGTAATATTCTTTACAAAGTTTGTGAAATAAATATCATACTTTTGTTTTTGCAAACACTTACCCACCAACCACTGGTATCTTCCGGTGTCAACAGGAACATTTCCTTCTCCCCAAAGTTTTGCATTAGAATCCATGGGGGTGTCGGCTAGTCGACAACTACTCATTCATGTTTCTCGCAATAGATCGAGAATGTATTTTTGTTGTGAAACTACAATTCCTTTCTTTGATCGAGCAACCTCCATACCAAGAAAGTATTTCAAGGATCCTAAGTCCTTGATTTCAAAGTATGTAGCAAGTCTTTCACTCTTTTTATTTCAACTGTATCATCCCCAGTGAGGACAATATCATCTATATAAACAATCAAGGCAACAAATTTTCAGCCAGAGGAGAATTTAGTGAATAAAGTGTGATCAGCTTGTCCTTGAGTGTACCCTTGGTTCTTCATAAACTGAGTAAACCTTTCAAACCAGGCTTTAGGAGATTGCTTCAAGCCATAAAGAGACTTCTTCAACTTGCATACCTTTGATCCGAATTTGTCTTCAAAACCAGGAGGACTATCTGTAGAAAATAATAGTTGAGTTTTTTATTGATGGACTACTTCACTACATATAGGGAGTCTAGCTCCTCTACATACTATATATTCCGATGTGGGACTAAAAGTCCCTTATTGACTCTCAACACTCCCCCTCAAGATGGGCGATAGATATTGATCATCCCCATCTTGTTACATAGCTTCGACAGACTTAATGAACTAAGACCCTTAGTCAGACAGTCTGCAACTTGTTCTTCTGAGCGGACATGGTCAATCTTCAGTATCCCTTGTTCCAGCTTCTCCTTAATGAAGAATCGATCAATCTCGATGTCCTTCGTTCTGTCGTGCTGAACGGGATTGTTAGCTATACTTATTACAGCTTAACTATCGCTCAGAAGACGTAATGGTGCTCCCTTGTCTAGCTTCAACTCTGTCAGCAACGCTTTCACCCACAGCAACTCTGACACTCCCAGAGCCATTGCTCTGTATTCTGCTTCAGCTGTCGACCGTGCTACCATAGACTGTTTCTTGCTTCTCCATGAGACCAGCTTTCCTCCTACAAAAACACAGTATCCCGTGGTAGACCTTCTGTCGTCTATGCAGCTCGCCTAGTCTGCATCACAGTATCCCTCAACTTCTATGCGTCCATTCTTCTTGAATCATAGCCCCTTTCCCGGCATTTCTTTCAGATACCTCAAGATCTGAAATACTGCTTCCATATGACCCTTTCTTGGATCATGCATGTAACGACTCACTACACTCACCGCGAATGAGATATCAGGGCGAGTGTGTCCCAGATAAATCAATCTCCCTACAAGTCTTTGATATCTTTCACGATCAACAGGCTCTCCTGCTTCTGCTCCCAACTTGCACTTCTGGTCAATTGGAGTGACCGCTGCTTTGCATCCCAGCATCCTTGTCTCCTTCAGCAGATCTAGTGTGTATTTTCTCTGTGAGAGAACAATTCCTTGTTCGCCTTCATACACCTCGATATCTAGAAAGTACCTCATCGCTCCTAAATCCTTCACTTCAAACTCCTTCGCGAGTTTTGACTTCAGCTTAGTGATCTCGACTTCATCATCACCTGTGATCACTATATCATCCACATATACAGCAAGTATAGTAATGTGGCCTCTTGCATGCTGGAGGAAGACCGTATGGTCTGCATTTGTTGACGGTATTCCATGCCTGTAACAGCCTTTCTGAATATGTCAAACCAGGCTCGAGGAGATTGCTTTAGCCCGTATAGTGACTTCTTCAGTTTACACACCTTTCCTTGCGACGTCCCTCCGTTTGATTCCGTCGCGTAGCACCCTGGCGGAAGCTCCATGTATACTTCTTCTTGCAGGTCCCCATGAAGAAAGGCATTTTTCACATCCCGCTGGTACAGCTTCCACCTATAGTTCGCTACAATGGAGACCAGAGTTCTCACGGTGCTCATTTTTGCTACTAGGGCAAACGTCTCATCATAGTCTATTCCATATGACTGTGTGAATCCTTTTGCAACCAACCTCGCCTTGTACCGCTCTACTTTTCCTTCTGGCATCTCTTTCACTGTGTACACCCATTTGCATCCCACAGCTTCTTCCCTTTGGATAATGGAACCAACTCCCATGTCTTATTTTGCTCCAGTGCCCCAAGTTCTTCCATCATTGCAGCTTTCCACCTTGGATCTTTCTTTGCTTCCTACCAACACTTGGGCAACGAAGTAGAGTCTAACGATGCAATGAAGGCTCCATAATTCGAAAAAATGTTAGAATAAGACAAGAAGTTGGCGATGTCATGTTCGTAATCATCAAAACGAGCAGGAGCCTTACCCGCATTGATGCGAGAAGATCTCCTTAAGGGAGCAATAGGTGGTGGAGAGATCATACCATCCGAGTCGGAGAGATCCGCATCAGAATCCGAGTGATTCAGTGCGGGGGCAACATCTTCAGGAGTTGGAGCAGGAGTAGACGAGGGACTTGGTACAGTAGGTACAGGGTACGGCATAGGCACAGTACTGGACTTCTGTTATCTCCTTCTGTAGACTTGGAGCTCATTTTCCCTTGTCTACTGCTCCCCCTTCGTAACATATGGATCTTCTTCTTCATTTTCTTTATCTGAGTCACTGTGCTCTCCCCCTTTCGTCCAGTTTTCTACAACCGGACATGGAAACGATCCGTCTACAACCGGACACGGAACCGATCCGATGACCATATTTGGGCTTATTATCTCCCCCTCACATCTAATACCATCTGTGTTAGGTGTGTCACCAAATGCTGAACCTTCATTCGAACCATAGTATGGTTCGAGTTCTCTGAAAGTAACGTCCATGCTTACAAACATCTTCCGCTCGACTGGACTCCAACAGGCATAACCCTTCTGAGTCGCCGTGTAACCGACGAAGACATATTTAACTGCCCTAGGATTCAATTTGCCAACGCCTGGCCTATTATCTTGGATAAAGCACACACATCCAAAGACTTTTGGTGGAACAGTGTATGTAGTTGCCCCATTAAGCATTTCCAACGGTGTCTTCCAGTCCAATACTTGAGATGGCATTCTGTTGATGAGATAAGAGGCCGTCAATATAGCCTACCCCCATAAGTGTTTCGGGACATTCATAGCCAACATCATCGTCCGTGTGACTTCCAGCAGGTGTCTGTTCTTTCGTTCCGCCACACCATTTTGGGCCGGAGTATAAGCACATGAAGTTTGATGAAGTATTCCATGAGTAGGAAAATACTCAGCAATCCGCTTATTAGTATACTCCGTCCCATTGTCCGACCGAAAATACTTAATTGTAGCGCCATATTGTGTTTCCATACGTCGATGAAAGTCCTGAAAGTCCTCAAGGACGTCACTTTTATTCTTCATAAGGTAGACCCATGTCACGCGGGTATAACAGTCAATAAAGGTGACGAACCATCGAAAGCCGTTAATTCCGGTTGTAGGACAAGGGCCCCATACGTCCGAATGTATCATGTCAAAAGCAGCTGAACTCCTATTCCTCGTGCTCACATACGAGCTTCTGGTATATTTTCCCAACTCACAAGCATTACAAAATAACTTCTCTTTATTAGCCCTTTGATATAAGGACGGATACATTCAACTAATAACTTTAAAAGAAGAATGACCGACACGCTGGTAGTGGAGTAGCAAGTCGGCTTCAACACTGCGACAGGAAGCTTCCGGTGGTGCGTTTGCTACCAAGGATGCCAATGCGTTGTCCAGTCCAGTCCTGTCTAAATACCACAACCCCTTATGCCATGTGCCAGTCCCAAGTCGTCGTCCTGTCCCTTTCTCCTGAAAAGTTACCATAGGAATGTCAAAGGAAACAGTACAGTTAAGATCAAGTATAATGGCACTAATTGATAGAAGATTGACAGGAAAAGACGGAGCATGTAAGACATTGGTTAAAGTGATGGAAGGGGTGCATGCGACAGTGTCTTTACCCATTACAGGACTGGATGTACCATCAGCGGTCTGAATACTCTCCGACAATGGTAGGTGAGTATAGTCCTGAAACGCACCACGGGACCCCGTGATATGGCGAGATGCCCGAGAGTCCATAATCCATCCTGGCTGATGGACAGATGCAAGAGCACGTACAGAATCGCCGGTGCTGGTTTGGACAAAGCAAGTGATGTGATCTCCCGAGGTCGAAGACGCCCTAGGACTGTCGGCCGAACCCAGCTGTGCCTCACAACTTCTCAAGGAATTCCCGCTCAAGCGGGGTTATTTCAGCCAGTTGATTCTCTCCCCCTTCCTCCGCCAAATTTTCTTTGTGTCCGCCCCTTCTACCAGCATATCCTCCTCTACTACCACGTCGGCCTCCACGACCCCGTCCTCGATCATTAGACTGATTGCGCAAGGGTTTTGGACAAAATCGGATGTAATGTCCGGAGTCACCACAATTGTGGCAAACACCACCCATAGATGGAGGTTGATTGAAGGTAGCAAGGGCAGACTTTTCAACTGCGGCTTGCTCCCCCTGGTAGGAGCCCTTGTTGGACATCAACTTCAGTCGAGCTTCTTCCTGTGTCATGACGGCTATAGCTTCTTCCAAGGTCGGAAGCATGGATTGGAAAAGAAGGATATTCCGTCTCTGCTCAAATATAGGATATAGTACCTTCAGGAATTTCCCCATATGCTGTCGGAAAATATAAGCCAGGAACGTCTGAAAGTACTTCGCGAATGCCGGTTCGACTTGTGCATCTTCCAACCCAAGAGGATCATAATGATCCAGATTAGACCAGTACTTCTTCAACAGGGCTACGTACTCAGAGATGGTACGTTCGTCTTGGGCCACCCTATCGAGTTTATCTTGCAGTTGAAAGATGCGCATAGGGTTGCCCGAGTCGGACTACATATCTTTTAGAGTCTGCCATATATCAGCAGCAGCCTCCATTGCCTCGACATTGCCCGACACCTGGTCGGTTAATGAGGCAGTCAACTACCCAGCCACGACGTTGTTGACAATCTCCCAAACAGAAAACTCCTTTGCGGAGTGATCAGCTGGCGCCTTGGCTTGGCCAGTGACATAGCCAACCAAGCTACGTCCCTTCAGCGCCCGCATCGTCTGCCGCGACCATTTCAAGTAGTTGGACGTTCCTTCCAACTTCGTCTCCAGCTTCCCCATTTTGTAAGGTGATGGATCCATATCAATATGGATCACACGTGTGGTTGCCTCGGTTAATCTTTTTGATAAGATATCATCAACCAAGGCCTTCATCTCTTCGGCCGTCAGTTTGCCACTCATCGAATCCATGGCTTCTGTAATGTGAACCCTATTCGTCGTCTTCCTCGTCATCTTCGACATCGAAGTCTGCAACGTACCAAACTTCGTCGTCTTCGTCTTCTTCAACGTCAGAGACTTTACGAATGCGCTACTAACTTGGCCAGCACCGGCGCGCGTATGTGAAGTGAACACGTCAGGACACCAGAGAAGACATAATCAGTCTCTGTATAGATCCCAATGTGAAGGAGGAATAACAAAATAAATATTTGTTAGTTCCAAACGGCGCAATCTAGGAACAGAGTCGGTGCAAATAAAGCATTTGACAGCCGACTGTCTTCGAAATACGCCTTTTTTTTCTTTTTCTTTTTTTGACGGCTAGGGTTAGGGTTAGGGTTTGGATGGGGCTGCTAGGGCTAGGGTTAGGGATTCCATGGTAAGAGAGGCTAGGGTTAGGAGGGGACGGAAGGGTGCTGGAGGGGGGGCGGGAGGTGCTGTAGGGGGGTGCTGGAGGGGGGGCTGTAGGGGGTGCTGGGGTCACTAGGAGGGTGCTAGAGGGGGGGCGGAAGGGTGCTGGAGAGGGGGCGGGGAGGGGGGCTGTAGGGGGTGCTGGGGTCGCTGGGAGGGATGGGGCAGCGACAAGAGAGGGGGGGTGGGGCAGCGGTGGGGCAGCCGGTGGGAGGGGGGCAGCGTAGGGTCGGGGTGCTCGAGCGGGTCGGCGGCTGGAGGGAAGAAAAATTTTTATTTTGTGGAGAGAGAGAGAGAGAGTTATGGCTCTGATACCATGTAGAAAATAATAGTTGAGTTTTTTATTGATGGACTACTTCACTACATATAGGGAGTCTAGCTCCTCTACATACTACATATTCCGATGTGGGACTAAAAGTCTCTTATTGACTCTCAACACTATCCATGTATATTTCTTCTTCTAGATCACCATTGAGGAAGGCATTTTTAACATCCAACCGATGTAGAGGCCAATCCAGGTTAGCCGCAAGAGATAAAAGTATTTTAATAGTATATTTTGCAACAAGAGCAAATGTCTCTGAGTAATCTATGCCATAGGTTTGAGTGAAACCCTTAGCCACCAAGCGAGCCTTATATCTTTCAACTGACCCATCTGAATTGTACTTCACAGTAAACACCCACTTACATCCCACGGTCTTCTTACCAACTGGTAGTGTCATGACGCTCCAAGTTTTGTTCTTTTCAAGAGCTTTCATCTCCTCAAATACAACTTCCCTCTACTTTGGAACTTCTAGGACATCCTGTACATTCTTTGGAATCTCTACACTAGAAAATTGGGAGGTGAAGGCAGAAAAAGATGAAGACAAGTTTGAATATGATATAAAATCGGACATATGATATTTAGGACAAGATCTAACAGGTTTTCTAACAGCTATGAGATCATCTATATCAGGATACTTGATACGACTTTCAGAAACATAGATAGACTTACTTTTTCTTTTCTGAGGAGGTTGATTATTCTCCGATTCAGATTCATGACAGTGTTGAAATGTAGACACATCCTCTTCTTTATGGTTCTTTCTTACAAACACATTTTCTTTCCAAGTCTTGTTTCCTACTTCGAACCTGTCCTCTTTAGATGACAATTCATTTTGTGGCATTTCAATTAGTTCATCATTATTATCATCTTCAAAATTCTCACTGTTTTTTTCATGAAAAAGTGTAGGCTCGGATTCATCGAGTTCCTTACTCATAGTAGGAGTAGGTTCAGATAATGAATCATGGCTATTTTTCTGTTGGTGCAGAACTACAAGTCTTAGAATTTTATGATATAGGCAAGGACAAGTTATTTAAAAAACTTATGTTCTTAGTTTCAAATGAGTCTTCCTTTAAGTTCCCCCCTGAAGATAAGTATCACCAAAAAATGTTTGTTTTCAAAGAATGTTATATCCATAGTGACAAACATTTTCTTGTTTTTTGGATCAAAGCATTTATATCCCTTCTGGGTTGGAGAGTACCCTACAAAAATACATTTTATAGCACATGGTTCGAGTTTGCTAATATTATTATGTTCATGAACAAATGCTGTGCAACCAAAAATTTTTAATGTCAAATCAGTTGAAACACGAGTAAAAGGAAAACATTCTTTGAAAACATGAATTGGAGTTTGAAAATTGAGAACTTTATAGGGCATTCTGTTAATTAAATATGCAGCAGTTATAATTGCTTCATCCCACAAATAATTTGGTACTTTATTTGAGAAGAGTAAAGCTCTAGACACCTCCAATAAGGGTCTATTTTTTTCTGCAAATCCATTTTGTTGAGGAGTATTAGGACATGAACTTTGATGTACAATTCCATTTTGAAGAAAAAAATCACTCAAAATTGTGTTAAAGTATTCCCTGTCATTGTCACTTCTAAAGACTTGAATAGTGGTCTGAAATTGAGTTTACACCATTTAAAAAAAATCCTTTACAACTTGACAAATATCGAATTTTCCCTTTAACAAGTACACCCAACATACTCTTGAATGGTCATCTATAAATGTGATAAACCATTTTTTGTGAGAAAGTGTACTTGTACGATTAGGGCCCCAAACATCACTATGAATAACAGAAAAAGGTTTTGATGGTTTATAAGGCTGTATTGGAAAATGATAACGATGATGTTTTGCAAATTTACATGCCTCACATTTAATCAAAGACAAATCTTTATTACGAAATAACTTAGGAAACAAGTGTTTTAAATAGCGAAAACTAGGACGGCCTAATCGTAAATGCCATAATATAATGTTGTCATCATTATTTGAAACACAAAAAGACTCAAAACAGGAATTTATCGGTTTGGAAGGTAGTTGTGATTTAGATCCAATATCAAAGTGGTAGAGTCCTTCATTCTCCTTAGCACTGCCAATCATCTTCCCCGAATTCAAATCCTGAAAGACACAGTGAGAACCGAAAAGTTAGTTTGACAGTTTTTTTCTTGGGCTAATTTACTGATAGACATTAGGCTACAAGATAGGTTTGGAACATGAAGGACATCTTTAAGAGTCAACATCGAGGACAACACAACTGAACCTTTACCTGCAATGGCTGAAAATGAGCTATCTGCGACTTTTATTTTTTGATTCCCTGCAGAGGGACTATATGAAGAAAATAAAGTAGATTCACTTGTCATGTGATCAGTTGCACCTAAATCTACTATCCAAGTGTGGTTGGGACTGATACTAAGAAGAGCAGAATTATCTTTTTGTGCTATAGAGCAAGAAGGAGTTTGAGATTCGAGAAGTTTTAACAGTTTGTCTAGTTGTTCCGTCGTGAGTGAAAGCTGAGTTGAAGAAGATTGTTGTCCTTGATCTGAATTACTAGCCTGGAATGCATGACCCTCATTACCACCTTTCTTCTTCTAGTTCGGAGGCTTGCCATGGAGCTTCCAACATGTTTCACGCGTATGTCATGCGCGATTGCAGTGATCACACCAATATTTGTCTGACTTCTTACTTTCATTGAAGTTCCCAGTACCGCCGCTAGCACCGCGACTAGCACCTCCACCGTTACCGCGACCAGCACCTCCGCCGTTGCTAGTGCCATGACCAGCACCACCACTATCGCCATGGCCTATTGTGCCGTTCCCGCGGCCTGCTCCACCTTCTGTCATGGAGGAGTTGTCGTTGTTTGTTGAGCCGGTGAGGTCTTGCCGCCATCTATTGGAATCGGCCATTGAGAGCCTAATTGGGTTGGAGAAATGGGTTTAATTTTTTTTTTACAAACCCTAGGTTAGGGAACATGGCTCTGATACCATATTAGAAGACAAGTGGTGAATGCTTCATTGTTTATTCTTCAGCCCCAAGGCTGATTTAAATAGAAGAAATACAATTAATGTCCATCCTTGAATCAAGGAGAACTTTATTACAATCAATATTCATCCTTGAATAAAGGAGAACTTTATGGAAAGAAAACTAAATGAAGATAGAAACATCTCTCTAATGATAACAAAATCTTCTCTAATAATAACTAATACTAAGAGGAGAGAGATACAAGGGATTCTCCAACAATATATATATATATATATATATATATATATATATATATATATATATAAGTTATGGGCATAGAAAAAACTATCATGATGTTACAACAACACTGCAATGTCAGATCGGTGAAATAATATATTTAGGGAACAACAGAACATCAACTAATCATAGCAGTATACTTTCAAGAACATGCATAGTATGAACAAAATCATAAAGTCTAAGGAAGCTTCTAAATATGTTATTTTTTATAAGATTTATCTTAGCAGCACATAGAACAAAAAAGGAATTAGTAAAGCAGTATATACATCGCTAAAAAATGATGTTCATAAGATATTTTCTATATTGACAATACTCAACAACTTATCAGCATCTTTTATGTATATAATGTTTTTTATCACACTTTTATATGTATAATGTGAATGCCTCCTGAGTCCTAACTCACTTACAAAGAAAAATTGTCATTACGGATGGCAATTATTTTTCGAAATTTTGCGACGGAGACCTTTTCTTGGGGCGCATTTGGGGATTTAAAATGGTGACATGGACGGGGATGTGGGCGCGTACACGTTACGCGTGCTGAACCGAACCGGGCCGGACGACGGCGAAGGCACGCACGTATGGCCCATAAGATTAGTCCACAACAACTCACAAGTGAGTAAGTGAGAGAAAGTAATATAAAGACGAGTATGAGAACTCCTAGTCAACGTGGGACTAAAAAGAAGAACTTGATTTTTTCAATGAAAAAAATACAACAAATATATGATATTTTTGAAACTATAAATGTATTTATTATAAAAAAAATAGTAAGTGCTGCGGCCCCTAGAAGAAAAATCTGGCTACGCCAATGGTTTGTAGTCCAATGGTTAGGATAATTGCATGTTTTCAAAAGAGGGGGGACGAGATTTTTTTTAATAACTTTTGCTTAATTATGAAGATTTGGATGAGTTGTCTTCGTAAGAAAACCAAAAAGAGGTTGGGCTTGGCCGCTTGTTGGCAACGATGACTAAAACACTGACTTTGATGAGAAGAAAAAGTAGCCATATATTTTGTAAGGAACATAACCTGACTTAGGTAATGACATAACAAAATAGATTAGGAAGAAACAAAAAACAAAAATGATAAAATAAATAAGGAAGAAACCAAAAAAAATTGATAAAATAAATAAGGAAGAAACCAAAAAGAAATAATATATTTTGATGCGTCTGCCGGGAGTTGAACCCGGGTCTATTGCTTGGAAGGCAATTATCCTAACCGTTGGACTACAAATGCTCATGTTAAGCAAATTTTAAAAGTGATTAATTATTATTAAATTAGAATAGATCTCAAACAACACTTATTTATCAAAAACTGTGTTTTGACTCCAAAACAACTGATATGAATACTGCATATAATCCCTCTAAAATGGACTATTAAGGATCAATTCCAAACGGGAACATGCGACTCATTTATGTGATACTTGGATGATCAACTCGAGATATAAAGGCATACAAAATCCTATATCTCATCTCAATGGAGGTAAGAGTACTCTATGCTCTGAGTCCATTTAACATTTGAGTACAGTTTCGATAATGAAATTTAAGCTAAACAACATTTG
>JANAVB010012200.1:18845174-18877674 GCA_029216955.1 Iris pallida | reverse complement strand
TTGTGATTTTAGAGTTGAATTTGATACAAATACTGAAAAATTCAAAAAATACACATCCCTCCTCGACTGCATCTACCTGGTTACAATAATGATCTGATAGAGATGGGTGAAAGCTTGGGTTTGTGGCAACCAAATGCAAATTCGAGCGAAATAAACATATGGTGTTTGAAAGACTACACCAAAGAGGAGGAATGGGTCAAACAGTACACAGTCTCAGTCTATGGACAATTCAAATCATTTGGCTATTTGGGATGATGGGAAGGAGCTTCTGTTAAAATGTGATGACAGTGGTTTTGCACTCTACAACTTGGAGTCCAAGACTTTCAGGAAGACAAGGATCGACAACTTGAGGCACTATCCTCAGATTTGGGCGCCTTACATAGAAAGTCTTGTATCGTGTAATTCTTTGAAGAACATGAGGTATCTCTGTTAACTAATAATTCCGGTCCAGGTTGCTCTGAGTTGTTACATCTTAAGAGGTGGAGTTTTAGTTGCCCCGTGTAACCCCACCTCTCAAAGTATTTTTATAATTCAAATAAATTTCTTAAATCACTATTGAATTAAACTATTTACTCATTATATTTTTTTTTTGCTTCTACATCATTTCTCAACTAGTTTAGATATGCTATAGTTTTAAACCTTTAGCCCATTGGATAGCCCACCTGCATCAGGCCTGCTAAGGCTTAGGACTACCTTTTAATTCCTTGTACTTCAGCCAACTAAATATTTTAGATAATTTGGGCTTCTCTAAGCCAGTCCAGTTGTAGTGTCCTGTTGGACAATTTTTCTCCCAGGCCAATCCTCCTTAAAACAGCTCTTCTATGAAGAGAACCTGAACTTAGCCATGAAATTCTTTTCCCTCTTTTGATTTGTAGAGCTATAGGAATAACCATTTTCCTTTTCGTTTGATTTCCTGTGAGAATTTGAATTTGCTCTAACCGACTCTGACAAGAGTGAGCCATGTGCAACAGCCTGGCCATTTCATTTTCCCTCCATTTCTTTCCCTAACTGCCTATTTAAGGACAACATTTCCCCTCATTCTTCAGTCACCTCCTTCTTCTTCTCCCTCACATTTCGATTCTTCTCCCTGGCAAAGCTTGGTGATCATGGGAGACTTGGCAAAGGCTGCAGACAATCATCAAGCCGTGAGGAAGCTTTTGCTTGGATTCTAGATCAGAACACCATCAGAAGTCGAGGTGAGTAGGATCGATTTAAAAACAACTCTTCAATTTATTCCTGAACTTCCTTGAATCTGAGCTAGGGATATTGACCTTTTGCTCTTAGATCTATAATCCTGATTGAGTGTTCTTCGACTGATTGTTGGTCGATTCAACAAATCGATCAAGGTGAAGGTCATTCCCTGGTAATCTAATTCAACTACTATTCTTATTTCTATTTCCAAGATTCTTGAGTCAATTTTTGGATCTCGATCTACTCTTGGTGTGTTGAATAAACTTTGTAATAAATCCTTGGGCTGGTTGATTTGAAAATTATATTTTCATGTATCTAGCAGTTCCCCTGTTTTCCCAAGCTACCTTGTGGAAACGATCAGTGATCAATCCTGAACCTGATACAAGTGAGTATCTAGCCTCCTCAGTATTAAGCTATTTTAGTTATATTATTATCTTGACCTATTTGGTTTTGTCTGCTATATTAATGATCGGTTAGGAGCTATGAATATCCAGGGCAAGGGGTTGTATTAGCTTTTTCCAGATCTGATTCATTCAGGTACATTCCAACCTTATTTATTTTTCTGAAGGTCTGTTTAGTTACATCTAACAGTCAGTCGAGAATAATTATAGGTATTCCAGGTTCGATCTGAATTTTGTAGCATGATATTTTGGTTATGAGTAGGTAATGGCAGGATTCACAATTGATGTTTAAAATCTGGAATATCATGGTATTGGTAACTAGTAGGTGTAGGCCTTGGCAATTGCCTAACAATTGGTAATCACTTGTGGGGTTTATTGATACTTTGGGTAGAAATTGTTCTTTTAGCCAATGTTGAGATCATAACTGAATTTGTAAATAGTTGTTTGTATTAAACCTTTTTTTTGATGTTGGCTCAGCCAGTGTTGCTAAAGTAGAGAGAGGGTGAGTGTTATGACATGACTAATGAAATCAGTAGACTGATTTCAGTAATTAATACTGTGTAGGGACTGGATTTGAGTTTGCAGTGGAATGAATCTGAGGTTGTGTTCAGCCTGATATGTGAATTCATATGAAATTGATGTGTGAATTCACATGATACTGAGATGTGATTGCACATGAGATTGCTATATGAATTCACAGAGACTGGTATGAGGTTTAGTACTAGTTGTCGAATTAGGACTGAGACTGAATGATCAGCCCATGTCTTAGTCCTAACTATGACAGATTTTGTATCAGTCCTATTTTTGGACTAAACCAAATCAAAGTACTAAGATTAGGACTCCCCAGGATTTCACCACTTAGGATTAATACCTGTGAAGGTATCAGTCCTACAAACATTTTCAGGACTGTTTTACCTGAGAAAATATTTGGTTTAACTTGTCCAGGTTTCCTTGTTTACATGGGACAGTTGTGGATTGGAAGTATTGGCATTAAGCTACAGGAATTCATGAGTAGGACCTTGTTTCCCTGGGTAAAATCTTGAATATTGTGAGATGGAAACCAATTTATAATTGAATGGATTGGTTGACATTGGGGGCCATTCGAGTCAGACTGTTTTAGAGTGGCAGGTCTTGTTGTAAGATAAATGAGACTCCTAGGTAGGAACTGAGAACTTGTGTTTCCAGGAAACCAAGAACATGAACTTGTGTTTCCAGGAAACCAAGGACATGTTCCTGTGTGTTCCAGGAAACCAAGAACATGTTCCTTGTGTGCCCAGGAACTGAGAATATGTGTATTTCTGTTTGTTCCAGGAATGCAATTCCTGTGTTCCAGGAATGAAATTCCTGATCTTCCAGGAAAGTTTTTGTATAATCCTCAGGATTGATCCTGACTTGTCATCATTCGATATCCTTCTCTAAAAGGACAATTTTGTGATACCAGGTTCCAATTGAACAGTTGTTTTGGTGAGAGAGTTTGATAATTCATAGTTAAGATTTTCAGGAAACCTTTGGGAATCTTGTGTTAACCTTTAGTTCATCAATTTTAGTATAGTTAATAAGTTGTTATGTTTTCAAAAGCTTGATTAGTTTGAAGTTGTAATTGAGTTACTATTAATTTGAATTACTTGTTATGGAAGTATTTAAGGAATGGGAACCCTAGAACTAAGTTTAAATGAAGTTAATTCATGGTTAGAATATTGTTGATAAATTAGATTTAGATTGATCATAACCAACTTGTACACATCATTATTCATACAGGAGGATATCCAGTTTCTTTGCCTACTTGTACTTTCCTGGAGCCAGGCAAGTACACTCTATGGTTTTGTGCTTTTCATTATTATCCTGTGCTTCCTTGATTGACACGATTGCAACACGTCATGTACTTTCTGGTGCTCTTGTTCTCTTGTGCTTATTACTTGTATCTGGGGAGGGGAAATATACTATCTATGTGACCAATCCCAAGTATCAACTCAGGTGTGTTTTAGCTTAGACCCCGCATCGTGCACGCGGGTCCTAAGTCACCATTCATGTGCTTTCAGGTGCTTTCAGGTTCTTACCCTAGCCGGTCACATATTTAGTTATATTTCAAATGCATTACACATATGTTCAGGAGATTACCTTGTACTTATTTCCTGTGATATCATGTTCTTTCAGGTGCTTACATATCATGTTCTTTCATGTTCTTACATTCATGTTCTTTCATGTACTTTACCCTGTTCTTCATGTACTTATTCACTTGTATTTTCCTGTACTTTCCATGTTCCCTTGTACTTCATTTCATGATATCTTGTTCATTACCTAGAATTGTACTTGCTCTGCTCCTGACTGGATATGTTATGATAGGTGAGATGGAGGCTTTGTGTGACACATACTATGGACAGGATACTGCCTTCCCTACTGAGCCAGCTGGAGCTGCTTGTGACCTAGAGGCTGCAGAGGCCTAGTACTTCATTTAGTTTTCCATTTATCTTTCCATGTATTGAGACTAGCAGACTATTATAGTTGAATTGTAATAAATTCAGATATTGTATCTCTTTTCTGGTTGGGACACACTATATAGATGCTGTGATTCTATACTTTCATGTTTATCTGGTTAGTTTTCCTAGCTTGGTACAGCTTACTTCATTGTGTCTAACAATGAAGGCTGGGCGTGTCCGACTCGTGTTCGATTATTCGGGAGCGGGTCGTGACATGTTTTTAGTGGTGGCCCATGCAGGTCTATCCTAATGGTACCTAGGACTTAGCGTACTATTGGGGGACTTGATTACACTAGGGAAACTTGATCACAGCATAGGAAAATCGGGAAATAAGGGTATATCAGGTATATCAGGTGTATCAGGTATTTTAATATTCTATAAACACTTGTTGTATGTAGATCTAGGTTATTTTAACAGTTTTCTGTTTTGCAGATAGTTCAAAAGCATGCGACACCAGAACTGTCAATTCACCTGCACTTGACGTTTCCGAGCTTCCACTACCTTCTACCACTCTACTATCCCCATGGGTAGTACGTAGTTGACGGAGACGTTTGAAGAGTCCCTTGACAACCAGAGGAAGCAGGCCACCCTTTCCAAGTCAGACTTGTGGATACACTCTCCGAGCCAGGAAGGACTTCTGATTTCCAGACGCTCAGACACTTGGACTTTTCCGACACCGAGCGCATATCTTGCACCAGAGAGCCGATCGAGAACCTGAAGCCGCCACTGAAGATCATCTCAGCATGTGAGGATCCGACTTCTCTGAAGATTAGAGCCACCAGCCTGGAGATTGAGAATGTAGCGCAGACAATGGAACAAAACCGGAAGCTGAAGCTCATGAAAGACATGAAGATTTATGACAAAGACAACAACTACCCTGGACCTGTAAAGCGTCACAACACTCAGTCAGCGTTTCTTCGGTCACACCACCAGTCGCATCATCAGGAGCAGATCTCAGCAGCCAGCACGCAAGCAGCCATATATTCCTGCCAGAGCCCTGCACTTCAGCCCAGCGGGAGATCCAGATTCAGATCCAGCCGACGATCATTTACAATTTCTGCCACCTCTCAGGATGCCACTATGAAGAGTGCCGCAAAAGACAGAGGCTATACTATACTACGGATCGCCTGCCCACCAAGTCAAGACTGCTGGAGAACGTTGATCACACTGCCCGAGAACAAGCACGAGGAGCATCAGACTACAGCAAAAGGGAACTACCTCCTCAGAATCAGCAAACACATGGAGCACTACCGCAAGGATCAGCCTATATCAGGACAGCTGAAGAAATTGAAGTGATTCCAGAGGAATACTGAAGACAGAAGATTTTTTCGCATGGTTGAGAAAACCATGTATCTTGATTAGCAACCCAGTCTTTCCTTATATTCCTTTTGGCATCTAGACCATTTCTTGAAACTTCTTGTTTTCTATTTTGAACCCTTGGTTGATGTTCGAAACTTATTTCGAGATATTATTTCTTATTTGGCAAACTGGTTTCAGATCCATAATTCGATAATTGTTTGGAATCCACTATTCATATCCTGTTTCATATTCATGGCTTTGCTTTTGGCTTCTATTTGAAATTTCCTATTCGAACCAAGTGTTATTTGAGATTTTATTTTTATCCGAAATTTTATTTTGAAACTTGTCCCCAATCAAAACATTGTTTGAATCTTCACTCCTATCTTAACACTTGCATGAGATTCAGCCCTATTCGAGACAATCGTTTGAAGATTTTGTTTTCTATTTTGAAACTTTGGCTCATTCCCTATGAGATTTTGTCACTACTTGAGACTTGTTCCTATTCAATAAATTATTTCTGTTTACAACTTTGTTCGACCTTATTTCCTATTTGAAGTTCTAATCGTTTCATAATCAGGATTTGGTACATGTTTCTTGTTCGCTATTGATACCCTGTTTTCTAAATCACTGTTCGTAACCTTGCTTCCTGTTCGAGATTCTGTTCAAGATTTCACTTCTTATTCGCGACTTAGTTGATATTGATTTTCTATTTTCACTGTGTACCTTATTGAAGAATTCATTTTCACTTCAAGTTTTTGCTCGAGATTTTATTGTTATTCGAGATTTTATTGAAACTTGTTTCCAGTGCAAAATTTTATTTTGAAACTTGTCTTCTATCTGATACCTTGCCTCAGTTCATCCTTCGAGACTCTGTTATCCCTTCGGGATAATGTCCCATATATGGAATCTTGTTACCATTCCAGATATCAGTTGATACTCCGTCATAATTTGAAACTTCATCCTATCTGAAATTTTAAATCTCCCTGGCTGCCTTTTGTACTCACTGATTGGATCCCTTGTCATTTTTAGTACCTAATAAACTCATGTATTCTAACAGTCAGGTAACTTCACCATTTCTGTGACTTGGACTATTGAAATTTATTTTGAATTCTTTGAAACTCTTTTGAAATTCCTAGGGATAAAGTCGAGAGGCTATTCGATGACCTACTATGGCATGACAGTTGTGCGCTGCAGCCATTAGCTGGATTATGGAGACTGAGGGTTCACTGCAGCCAGTAGCGCACTGGCGAGGCAGGAACTCTAAGTTGAAGTGATTTCAGACACCCATAGGTTTTCGAGTATTGTCGAGACTTGTCGTATTCTTCATATCTTGATCCCTTGGGTTGTTTCGTCAATGATTGTTGAAAAATGGATAAGGTTGATAGAGTATTTGGAGACATATTGTTATTTGAGTCACGGAGCCGAAAGTCCACTGCAGTCAGATACATACTGGCGGGGTAGGGATTCTAAGCAAAGTGATTTCAGATACCAACATGTTCTTGGATATTCTGGAGACTATATTTCCTTTTCATATGATTATTGGTTTTCGAGAATCACAAATTCTTGCATATTCACCCTGATTTGATACTGTATCTCCCGAGTATTTCGTACGTTCCTCAAATCAACCCTTGCCAATTACCTTCTAGTATTGTATCGTTAGATCATTGATTTCCTCAAATTATACATTGCCAGGTTTCGATTCCATACTTCGTTTGTGTCTGGTCTAAATTTTGATCTTAAATCATGTCTGTCTGACCCTGATTTTCCTATCTTGTGCTAGCCACCCGTGTTAAACTATCGATTCTTGATCGTACCTAATAATTGTGTCTTCATTATTTTGCTCCTCTAAGATGTAATTGAACTTCGTTCCATCTCGTGCTTAGTTGATTATGATCATTGGTAGATCATGTTATTTCAACTTCTTATGTGTAATTATCGTATTTGATCTCAAAGGCTCAGAGCGTTATAGATCGACAGAAGCACTAGGCGGACAACAGCAGATGGTCACCGGAGTTCGCAGCTAGAAGCAGAGTGTTCCTGAAGAATCTCGTCGACCAGAGGCACCATTCGTTTTAACAGAGGCGGGAAGCTCAGTCCGAGATTCATCGGACTTTTCGACGTGACGGCCGGATTGGCGAGGTGGCGTACCGACTGGCGCTTCTAGCTAGCTTGGAGGGAGTGCATGACGTCTTCCACGTATCTCAGCTTCGACGTAATATTTCAGACCCGAGCCATGTGGTGGACTATTCTGAGCTGGAGGTGAGCCCGAGATTGACTTACGAGGAGCAGCCAGTGGAGATCTTGGACCGAAGAGAGAAGCGTCTGCGGAACCAGACCATTCCTCTCGTTCGCGTCATGTGGAGACACCACTCTCCGGGAGAGTCCACATGGGAGCGTGAGGATGAGATGCGTGAGCGATATCCTAGTTTGTTCACTTGAGTGTATTTTGTGTTTTAAATGATTTGAATTCAATAAAAACTTATTAGATTCACTATCCTTGGTTTAATTTTAGAATCTGTGTCTATATTCTAATTTCGAGGGCAAAATTTTTTTTCAGGAGGGGAGATTTGTAACCCCACCTCTCAAAGTATTTTTATAATTCAAATAAATTTCTTAAATCACTATTGAATTAAACTATTTACTCATTATATTTTTTTTTTGCTTCTACATCATTTCTCAACTAGTTTAGATATGCTATAGTTTTAAACCTTTAGCCCATTGGATAGCCCACCTGCATCAGGCCTGCTAAGGCTTAGGACTACCTTTTAATTCCTTGTACTTCAGCCAACTAAATATTTTAGATAATTTGGGCTTCTCTAAGCCAGTCCAGTTGTAGTGTCCTGTTGGACAATTTTTCTCCCAGGCCAATCCTCCTTAAAACAGCTCTTCTATGAAGAGAACCTGAACTTAGCCATGAAATTCTTTTCCCTCTTTTGATTTGTAGAGCTGTAGGAATAACCATTTTCCTTTTCGTTTGATTTCCTGTGAGAATTTGAATTTGCTCTAACCGACTCTGATAAGAGTGAGCCATGTGCAACAGCCTGGCCATTTCATTTTCCCTCCATTTCTTTCCCTAACTGCCTATTTAAGGACAACATTTCCCCTCATTCTTCAGTCACCTCCTTCTTCTTCTCCCTCACATTTTGATTCTTCTCCCTGGCAAAGCTTGGTGATCATGGGAGACTTGGCAAAGGCTGCAGACAATCATCAAGCCGTGAGGAAGCTTTTGCTTGGATTCTAGATCAGAACACCATCAGAAGTCGAGGTGAGTAGGATCGATTTAAAAACAACTCTTCAATTTATTCCTGAACTTCCTTGAATCTGAGCTAGGGATATTGACCTTTTGCTCTTAGATCTATAATCCTGATTGAGTGTTCTTCGACTGATTGTTGGTCGATTCAACAAATCGATCAAGGTGAAGGTCATTCCCTGGTAATCTAATTCAACTACTATTCTTATTTCTATTTCCAAGATTCTTGAGTCAATTTTTGGATCTCGATCTACTCTTGGTGTGTTGAATAAACTTTGTAATAAATCCTTGGGCTGGTTGATTTGAAAATTATATTTTTCATGTATCTAGCAGTTCCCCTGTTTTCCCAAGCTACCTTGTGGAAACGATCAGTGATCAATCCTGAACCTGATACAAGTGAGTATCTAGCCTCCTCAGTATTAAGCTATTTTAGTTATATTATTATCTTGACCTATTTGGTTTTGTCTGCTATATTAATGATCGGTTAGGAGCTATGAATATCCAGGGCAAGGGGTTGTATTAGCTTTTTCCAGATCTGATTCATTCAGGTACATTCCAACCTTATTTATTTTTCTGAAGGTCTGTTTAGTTACATCTAGCAGTCAGTCGAGAATAATTATAGGTATTCTAGGTTCGATCTGAATTTTGTAGCATGATATTTTGGTTATGAGTAGGTAATGGCAGGATTCACAATTGATGTTTAAAATCTGGAATATCATGGTATTGGTAACTAGTAGGTGTAGGCCTTGGCAATTGCCTAACAATTGGGAATCACTTGTGGGGTTTATTGATACTTTGGGTAGAAATTGTTCTTTTAGCCAATGTTGAGATCATAACTGAATTTGTAAATAGTTGTTTGTATTAAACCTTTTTCTTGATGTTGGCTCAGCCAGTGTTGCTAAAGTAGAGAGAGGGTGAGTGTTATGACATGACTAATGAAATCAGTAGACTGATTTCAGTAATTAATACTGTGTAGGGACTGGATTTGAGTTTGCAGTGGAATGAATCAGAGGTTGTGTTCAGCCTGATATGTGAATTCATATGAAATTGATGTGTGAATTCACATGATACTGAGATGTGATTGCACATGAGATTGCTATATGAATTCACAGAGACTGGTATGAGGTTTAGTACTAGTTGTCGAATTAGGACTGAGACTGAATGATCAGCCCATGTCTTAGTCCTAACTATGACAGATTTTGTATCAGTCCTATTTTTGGACTAAACCAAATCAAAGTACTAAGATTAGGACTCCCCAGGATTTCACCACTTAGGATTAATACCTGTGAAGGTATCAGTCCTACAAACATTTTCAGGACTGTTTTACCTGAGAAAATATTTGGTTTAACTTGTCCAGGTTTCCTTGTTTACATGGGACAGTTGTGGATTGGAAGTATTGGCATTAAGCTACAGGAATTCATGAGTAGGACCTTGTTTCCCTGGGTAAAATCTTGAATATTGTGAGATGGAAACCAATTTATAATTGAATGGATTGGTTGACATTGGGGGCCATTCGAGTCAGACTGTTTTAGAGTGGCAGGTCTTGTTGTAAGATAAATGAGACTCCTAGGTAGGAACTGAGAACTTGTGTTTCCAGGAAACCAAGAACATGAACTTGTGTTTCCAGGAAACCAAGGACATGTTCCTGTGTGTTCCAGGAAACCAAGAACATGTTCCTTGTGTGCCCAGGAACTGAGAATATGTGTATTTCTGTTTGTTCCAGGAATGCAATTCCTGTGTTCCAGGAATGAAATTCCTGATCTTCCAGGAAAGTTTCTGTATAATCCTCAGGATTGATCCTGACTTGTCATCATTCGATATCCTTCTCTAAAAGGACAATTTTGTGATACCAGGTTCCAATTGAACAGTTGTTTTGGTGAGAGAGTTTGATAATTCATAGTTAAGATTTTCAGGAAACCTTTGGGAATCTTGTGTTAACCTTTAGTTCATCAATTTTAGTATAGTTAATAAGTTGTTATGTTTTCAAAAGCTTGATTAGTTTGAAGTTGTAATTGAGTTACTATTAATTTGAATTACTTGTTATGGAAGTATTTAAGGAATGGGAACCCTAGAACTAAGTTTAAATGAAGTTAATTCATGGTTAGAATATTGTTGATAAATTAGATTTAGATTGATCATAACCAACTTGTACACATCATTATTCATACAGGAGGATATCCAGTTTCTTTGCCTACTTGTACTTTCCTGGAGCCAGGCAAGTACACTCTATGGTTTTGTGCTTTTCATTATTATCCTGTGCTTCCTTGATTGACACGATTGCAACACGTCATGTACTTTCTGGTGCTCTTGTTCTCTTGTGCTTATTACTTGTATCTGGGGAGGGGAAATATACTATCTATGTGACCAATCCCAAGTATCAACTCAGGTGTGTTTTAGCTTAGACCCCGTATCGTGCACGCGGGTCCTAAGTCACCATTCATGTGCTTTCAGGTGCTTTCAGGTTCTTACCCTAGCCGGTCACATATTTAGTTATATTTCAAATACATTACACATATGTTTAGGAGATTACCTTGTACTTATTTCCTGTGATATCATGTTCTTTCAGGTGCTTACATATCATGTTCTTTCATGTTCTTACATTCATGTTCTTTCATGTACTTTACCCTGTTCTTCATGTACTTATTTACTTGTATTTTCCTGTACTTTCCATGTTCCCTTGTACTTCATTTCATGATGTCTTGTTCATTACCTAGAATTGTACTTGCTCCGCTCCTGACTGGATATGTTATGATAGGTGAGATGGAGGCTTTGTGTGACACATACTATGGACAGGATACTGCCTTCCCTACTGAGCCAGCTGGAGCTGCTTGTGACCTAGAGGCTGCAGAGGCCTAGTACTTCATTTAGTTTTCCATTTATCTTTCCATGTATTGAGACTAGCAGACTATTATAGTTGAATTGTAATAAATTCAGATATTGTATCTCTTTTCTGGTTGGGACACACTATATAGATGTTGTGATTCTATACTTTCATGTTTATCTGGTTAGTTTTCCTAGCTTGGTACAGCTTACTTCATTGTGTCTAACAATGAAGGCTGGGCGTGTCCGACTCGTGTCCGATTATTCGGGAGCGGGTCGTGACACCCCGGGCTAACAGGAACTTCATTTTGGTTTAATTTGAACTCTCTTTTTTAAGTCTTGTGTGTTTCATTATGTTTTTAAGATAGAAACTTCATGGAATGTGATCTTCAAAGCATTAATATTGTGTTTCAATTCAAGGCATGCCCTTCTGAGTTTCAATTCAAATAGTGATTCATTAATATTGTGTTTCATTTCTTAAGGAAGCATATTCATGCAACATAGATTGATGGCATTGGGTCTGAATAATATTCTTACTTTTTACTGTGGCGTAATATGTACTTATAATAGAGATGGCTGCAACGGATCAAATAGTACACAATTTTAGTAAATAGCATAAGGACATTTATGTATAATTAAGAGTATTATATGTTGGAAAAGGTGCATTCCTTTGGCCATTCGGGATGATGGGAAGGAGGTTCTCCTAATATTTGACTCACTTCGAGTCTGAGACTTTCAGGAAGAAAATGATCAACAAGAGGCAAATTTCTGTGGTTTTAATTGGGTGCATCACATCACATAGAAAGTCTTGTATCTTGTAATTCCTTAAAACAAGTGATACTGAGGTATCTAGATCTTTTATCTAACACATTAATAGTCTTCTTCCAAATAACTTTTGTTATAGAATTAATTCAAGACTTTATTGTTTGCAATGGACTTCTAGTGATTAATGTTCTACAAGAAATTCCCAAAGAAATGTGGGATGAGCTTCTATGTGATTGTTTGGCTCTCTAAATTAAACAATTTTTTATTCCACAAACATTGATTGTGACTGGATAATAGACGAGTTCTATTCTATGAAGCCTCATCGGGTACAACATCAATAGGTAAGTCATATGTGAACATTTTGAAAGTGATTATTGTTTAATTGTTTTCTAGCATATTTGGACTCAATATATAATTATTATATTTAAGTCTATATAGATATTAAATTTTATTGTAGTCCACCCAATTTTAAATCCTGGATCCGCCTTGTTAGTAACCTCCTAGCTCTCTCAATATTTTGTTAGGAGAAACTACATTATATATACAATCTATCGATAGTCTACAGCAGAAAGAGTAAGTTCTATTAAGGGTGAAGAGAAAGCAAAGTTTGACGAGAGAGACAATCTCATATATAGAACTTTAATGAACTTAGTTTACAAAAGGAACAAACCTTCATAAATGCCATCCCAATGGAAGATGAACCTCTTATGATCTATCTCTGTGTAATCCTTGATATACATTTGGTAAAATCATGAAAATATGGATTGTTCTAGGCAATGTACTAATATCAAATGCTATGTCAAAACTTTTATTGTGGGTATGAGTATTCATGATATGTCACTTCTCAATCTCCTCCGCATCGATCCTGGAGCACAAATTAAGCTGACTCAGGAACATAGCTGAGGCTCTTCATGTTTGTATATATGTTCTTATAGTTGCATCAATGGTGAAGTTGGGTACCTTTTAAATGAGTTTTTGTTCACCACTGTTGAAGTCCACCAAAGGGTTTTCATCAATTCTCAGTCCCCCTAGACTATTAACAGAGTAGACAAACATTTTAAGGATCAATTCCAAATGGGTGTCTGGAGTCTAATTTATGCGTTTCATTTTTAGAATTTATTTTGAAATTATTTGAATGATGGTTAACTAGGTTGACTTTGACTAGCATTGACTTGGTAGACTAACCTAGAAGCTAACCCGAGTTGTGTTTGGACTTGGTTAGGTCATGTAACCCTAGTTAGACTAGAGTTAACCCATGGTTAGTCATTAAACTCAAGTTAGAATAGAAAGGCTTTTAGTCATAAGCCATGACTTATGGTTTTGAACCATTGCTTTAACTAAGCCCAAAGCCCATTAGCTATTGTCTAACCCTAACCCTAACATAAGTTGGCCAGCCACATTGGGAACCCCCCCTATAAATACTCTCCTCCATTTAGGGCTAGCCTATTTTAGGAAAGAACAAGTTTAAGGAAGAGGTATTTTCCCAACTTCATTAATTCATAGAAATTCCATTTTATTTCCTTTTTCCCTCAAATAAATTGCATTAGGTTCTAAATCACCTATACTTGCTGTCCAAGGTGTTTAATCTCAGCTTTGGGATAATTTGGAAGGATTGGCTAGCAAGGAGAACCCCTCCCTATTGAAGCTTTTCTTGTATTTGGACACCAATAGGTAAATCTATTTAAACACCATTAAAATTCTAGTTTATTTACATATTTAGGAAGCCCTAGGTCTACCCTAACTGTAGGTATACCTAAACCTAGGTTTTGTGTCCATTTCGTGTCCTAAATGGACACGTATCAGTCCCTACTTGTAGGTGTTTGATAAAATGCCCAAGGGCATTTCGAATTGGTTTTCAAATTATTTTTGAATAGAAATTATTGTTTTGGTGTGGTTTATGGATTTCTATGGGACTGAGCTGCATTTGGTGTCGTGTCGTGTCGGGTTTTGGACACGAACACGCGCGTACAGCCCGTGAGCAGTGTCCTGCTACTCGGGGGCTGTATCGGACACAACACGCAACCACTGGATACGAAACTCGACACACACGTTGGGGCAGTGTCTGACACAACACTCCCCAAGTGGCACAACCCCTCGTGTCATATCGAGGGAGCACGAGCTCGTGCATCGATCTTGCACTGCACTGGGTCACGCGTTCAGTCGCCACTGATACGGGTTGATAACTCAGACACGGGGACACGTCGACCCAAATCAGGGTGACACATAGGTAGCATGACACCTGGCGGACACGTGGGTGTGTGCACGAGACACGAAGTATCCTGTGTCGAGTGCACGACACACGTGCACTTGTGCACGAGACTGTACTGGTTCAGTGTCCATTTGTGCTGTTTTGGGTTTATTCAATTTGGATACGTCGTGTCACATTGTGGTGGACACAAGACACCCTTTGAGACACGAACACATTCTATATTTACATTACCAACCTTTAATTTTGTATTTTAGCTTGTTTTGATTTACATTTTTGTAATTACCCTAAAATCCTGAAACCATGATTATTTCCTGTATTTTCCAGTTTTCAAATTTGAATTTTGGCAGTCTATTTTACCTATTTAAATGCTATTAAATATTGGTTTTATACTCTAATGTTATTCTCCTACATGTATTCTAGCTATATGTCAAGTTTGTGTATTTTTCATTGAATATTGGGTTTGATTTGGGGACTTGAAGTTTTGGACTGAAAACTGTGTGTTATGATGATAAATTGGTTTCTTTTCCTTCCCTTTCCTGTTAGCGTAACAGCCTTTATACATATGTGACACCATTGAATTCATATGGTTAACTCACTGCTCATACACACATTCTCCTACCCAAAAATCTGAGTACATTGTCCTATTGTCTCCTCTCATGTACACACACACACTGTTCTCTGTTTTTCCTTCACTGTACAGTCACACATACACATGTGACACTCTCTTGACACTCACAGGAAACACACACACACTCACTTGTATACATACACACATTGCCTTCCCTCTCTCTATATACACATGAATGTAGATATATAATATATGTATATACGTATTGAGCCTATATATATATATATATATATATATATATATATATATATATATATATGTGTGTGTGTGTGTGTGTGTGTGTGTGTGTGTGTGTGTGTGTGATGGTTCCTAATGAATATAAACTATGACCTAATGTAATGTATATAAAATATGTATGTATATATCTATGTGATGTGTATGTATATTTTTATATATATATATATATATATATATATATATATATATATATATATATATGTATGTATAGTGATAAATAAGTTAGTCATGAATGAATGTATGCTAGTTATATAGCATATAGCTATATTGAGATTTGTGATATAGTTGGGATAGGCTTGGTTCAGGCTTGCATAGCCTTGTAGCGGTGTGTACTAGCTAGTATAGGCTTGTTTAGATATAATATAGACTAATGTAGACTAGTTAGACCAATTTAGACTTGTTAGACCTAGTTTGACCATAGTTGACCTAGTTTGACTTCTAGGGTTTACCAGAGTTGACCAAGAGTTGACTTTGGCCTAGATTGACCTAGATTCATTTAGAATACATTGAATTGCATCTTGTTATCATTTTAGACTTGTTGTGACTTGTGCTGTTCTGATTAGGAGCCAGACACCTCTCACCGGACAGTACATTTCATCCAGACACTCAGATACCAGGCGAGTACATTCTCTGATCATTTCATAACTTGTTAGAATTATATTTCTGCTTTAGATTACTTTACTTGATGCTGTCACGACATTATCACGGATTAGTACTATATGGATCTCTTCATGTGATGTTATCCCCCTCGGGAGCATCGGGTACATTGTGTCATGTGCGTTTCATTTTCATCATGTACTTCTGTGCTTTCACCATACATATATACTCTTGTGAATCATGTACTCTCATGTTCACAGAACCCTCATATATACTATCATGTGTACCCTTTCATGGGCCTTCATGTGATATCATGTATAATAACATAACCTGCTTAGATCCTTGTGTATTGATTGGAGAAAACGGGGGAGTGCTAATAGTCATGTGAACAAATTCCATAGTAGTGTAGATCATGTGAAACTCTTTAGTGTAGATCATGTACTAATCTGTCCTGTTCATATTTGCTATCTTGTACTCTACATCACTAGTCACTATTAATTCTCTATATACAGTAGCTATTTACTTACAGTTCTCCTTCTTTTACATTATGTACTTCCTTTCAGTTTTATGTATCTTACTCTACTGCATGTTTATATTTTCTAACCTGCTATGATCTGTTGAGATGTATTATGCTCGCTCCTGTCCTGACTGGACCTGTTGAAAATATTACAGAGGACGAGGAGGAGGCCTGTGTGGATACCTTCTACGGGGCAGCCCTAGACGACACTTGTGAGCTGGACTCTCAGGAGGACCCAGCTCTAGCTGATGACTTTACCCCTACTGCCTAGACTAGCTTAGTTAGGCTTTATCTTACTTATTTTGTCTTGAGACTAGTTAGTTAGACTTTATTTCTGTCTTGAGATCTGGGTTGTATATTCTTTCATATTCAGTAGCTGAGACTTGTATTCTGGATATTTGCTGAGATGTTATCTTAGACTCTTCTGATCATCTGTATTTTCTTTGAGTTCTATATCATATCGTGCTTCTTCTTCCTTAGTTGTGATTGAGTTTACATTCTGCTATGTCACCCCCATTCGGGGAGTATAAACTGCTTAGAATTATAATTATTAGATGTTGTGACCTAGGACAGCGTTCTACCGTTGACACTGTGGTGTAGGCTGGACGTACCCACGTCTCGTGCCCTTACTCTAGGGTGCGGGTCGTGACACGTTTTTAGTGGTGGCCCATGAGTGTAGTGGTATTCGAACCCGAGTATCACTACAGCCTGCAGTAGGATATAGGACATTAGTTTTTAAGGTACTCAATCACATTAGGAAAAACTCTTTTATTGCCATCTAAATCCTTATTGTCAACTGATTCTTTTGAATTTTAATTGTCCACCTTTGTTATATCGCTTCTTTCTCAGAAATTGATACTCTTGTTGGTCTGTCTTCAGGATGGTGAAGACGTAGTCACAGCGTACCATTCATAGGGATGCTGTAGAGGGGTCTGCTACCTCTCAGCCAGTTCAGCAGAGACAGAAGACTGCAGCTCCTGCCACCTCTATTCGTATTAAGGCTTCAGCAGCAGCAGCAGGGGGTATACCTCCACCAGCTCGGAGGTAGGACCCAGTTATCTCAGAGGTGCCCTTCCAGCAGTCGCCGCCTATAGGATACGTGGATGCGGCACATATGTTCGTCTACTTCCAGCAGTTTATGGACCGACAGCATGCCCGATAGGACAGGGGCATGGAGTTGGCCCTTACGACAGTCGTAGCTCGACCAGTGGTTCAGCAGCCGAGGACACCGGAGATAGAGCAGTTCCAGAAGATGAGCCACAGTGACTTCCTGGGGACAGAGGGGATTCTATATGCTAACGAGTGGATCGAGCATATAGAGGAGATCTTCCGCCTGGCCCGAATACTGGCAGATCTCCAGATAGAGGCAGCAGCTAGCCGGATGCGAGATTTTGCTTGCACCTGGTATCAATCAGACCCCAGGGTGGGGGTAGCTGGACAGACCTGGAAGGAGTTCAAAGGCTTCTTCAAGAAGAAGTTTTTTCCAGATTCAGCGCTTCGAGGCTTAGAGTCGCCGTTCGAGAGCTTAGTTCAGGGGAGCCTGTCTGTGGAGGAGTAGCTGGGGAGTTCGGCCGCCTCGGCAGATTCGTAGAGGGCTTGAGCGAGACGGTGAAGGCCCAGAGGTTCCGGAAGGGTCTGGTCAAGGAAGTCAAGTCCTTGACCAAGGGAAACAGGGATGCCACTTTTGAGAAGATTTTGATGGGGGCCTTATTGGCTGAGGATGATCTTGAGCTTAGGCTCAAGAGGAGGCGAGACCCAGTTGGGGGCAGCAGCAGTGGAGGCCAGGCCAAGAGGCCTCACTTTCAGCACCAGCAGCCAAGGCAGCTCCAGCCGCAGCCGATTCAGCAGAGGCCAGTTCACCAGCAGCAGTTTTAGCATCAGGCACCCAGACAGCAGACAGTCAGTTGCACATTCTACAAGAAGCCAGGGCATGGATGACACGAGTGCAGGAAGAGGCTCGGGAAGTGCCTTCTTTGCGGAGTGGCAGATCACCAGCGGAGGGATTGTGCTAGGTCTGGGGGACGAGCAGCTCAGGGAGGAGGAGCCAAGGCTCCAGTAGGCCAGCTGAGGGGACCAGCCCTGCCGATACAGCAACAGAGATTTGTTCAGCATCAGCAGCAGGCCAGGGGAGGCCAGCAGGGGTGAGGATTCGCTATGGCAGTAGAGGATGCGAAGGCCATCGGAGAGCTGATCGCAGGTTCGGTTCTTCTCGACTCCAGTCCAGCTTTTGTATTATTCGATTCTGGTGCTTCGTATAGCTTCATATCAGTATCATTTGCGATTAGACACGGTATCATAGCTGAATCGTTGCCTAGGACTTACAAGATCACGACCGGGGGTGGTCGTATCCTCGTGAGTGATGTTTGTAAGGGTCGGAGTGTAGTTTTGGGAGACCGTGAGTTGGAGGTGAGCCTGCTCGTAATGCCATTGCCGAACTACGATATAGTACTCGGTATAGATTAGTTGAGCAGGCACCATGCCAGTATTGATTGCAGAGGGGATAGAGTTCTCTTCAGAGTGTCGGGGGAGCCAGAGTTCGAGTACTCCAGACGTCAGGCGGAGCAGAGCAACGGAGTTTTCTGCGGAGTCTCGGTTGAGGAGCAAGCGATTCCACACCCCTTGATAGCAGAGTATATGGATGTTTTTCCAGAGGAGTTTCCTGGATTGCCACTGGACAGAGACATTAAGTTCTCGATAGACTTGGTTCCAGGAGCGGAACCCATCTCTCAGCATGTCTATCGGGTGAAAAACAGTGAGTTGGTGGAGCTGAAGAAGCAGGTGGATGAGATGCAAGACAAGGGCTTCATCCGTTCGAGTTCGTCGCCATGGGGTGCACCAGTATTGTTTGTGTCGAAGAAGGATGGGTCAGTACGGATGTGTATTGACTACAGGGCACTCAATAACCTCACGATCAAGAACAGATACCCACTGCCGCGGATCGACGATCTTTTTGACCAGTTGAGCGGAGCTCGGGTATTTCCCAAGATTGATCTGTGGTCAGGATATCACCAGGTGAAGGTGAAGGGGGAGAATATTCCCAAGACCGCTTTCAGGATGCGGTATGGGCAGTTTTAGTTTTTGGTTATGCCGTTTGGGCTAACTAATGCACCAGCAGTGTTTATGAACCTAATGAACAAGGTGTTCCACCAGTACCTGGATCAGTTTGTGGTGGTGTTCATTGACGAAATCTTGGTATATTCCAAGACTGGGGAGGAGCACGAGAAGCATCTGAGGATAGTGCTAGAGATTCTCAGGAAGGAACAGCTTTATGAGAAGCTCTCCAAGTGTGAGTTCTTCTTGGACCGGATTGACTTTTTGGGACATGTGGTGACTGGAGATGGGATCTCAGTTGACTCCAAGAAGATCGTAGCAGTTGAGGCATGGGTAGCACCAACTTTAGTGGCAGAGATCAGGAGTTTCCTGGGGCTGGCAGGATATTATAGGAGATTTGTGCAGGATTTCTTCCGGGTTGCAGAGCCGTTGACTCGGTTGACCCGGAAGGATGCTGAGTATGTTTGGTCAGAGGAGTGTCAGGCAGCTTTTGATGAGTTGAAGAAGCGGCTTACGACAGCTCCGATTCTGACATTGCCTTCAGGATCAGGGGGATTCACTATTTATAGTGACGCTTCAGGAAAGGGGCTGGGTTGTGCCTTACAGCAGCATGGGAAGGTGATTGCCTATGCTTCCAGGCAATTACGTCCCTATGAGAAAAACTATCCTATCCACGACCTGGAGCTTGCAACAATGATATTTGCTCTGAAGTTGTGGAAGTACTATCAGTATGGAGAGAGGGTAGAGATTTTTACAGATCATAAGAGCTTAAAGTATGTGTTCACTCAGAAGGAGCTGAACATGAGGCAGCACAGATGGCTAAAGTTGATGAAGGACTTTGACATCCTACTTCAGTATCACCCAGGGAGGCCAACATGGTTGCCGATGCCTTGAGTAGGTATCCGACGGCCATGTGTTTGACTATGAATCGACACTTGCTTGCAGATTTGGAGAGCCTTGGGATTGAGGTGATCGTGTCCAGAGTGCAGATGCAGATGTGGGACATGCAGATTCAGTCAGACTTGATGGAGAGGATCAAGGCGACACAGTTTGAGGACATTGCTCTGCAGTGTCTTCGAGAGTAGATTCGGGCAGGATTGCTGGATGGCAAGTTTTCTCTTGCAGAGGATCGTGCCTTGAGGCACGATTCCAGGTTATGTGTACCCAGCAGAGATCTCAGGGAGCAGGTTATGTGGGAGGCCCACAGATCTCAGTACTCTATACACCCTGGTGCCAACAAGATGTACCGAGATCTGAGGGAGCATGTTTGGTGGTCCGGAATGAAGCGGGAGGTAGCCCGCTTCGTAGCTAGGTGCTTGGTCTGTCAGCAGGTCAAGACAGAGAGACAAAGGCCCAGTGGATTGTTACAGCCGCTGCCCATTCCTGAGTAGAAATGGGAGCATATCACCATGGATTTCGTATCTGGATTGTCGCATACACCAGGAAGGAAAGACGCAATTTGGGTCATCGTTGACAGGTTGACCAAATCGGCCCACTTCTTGCCATTCAAGGTAGGTACGTCTACAGAGAGGCTTACAGAGATGTATATGCGGCAGATAGTCAGGATTCATGGAGTTCCGGTCAGCATCGTCTCAGATCGGGATAGTCGCTTTACTTTCCATTTTTGGAGGAGTCTGCAGACCAGCTTGGGCACTCAGCTCAAGTTTAGTACTGCATACCACCCCCAGCCAGACGGACAGTCAGAAAGGACTATTTAGACGCTTGAGGATATGCTGCGGACGTGCATTCTGGACTTTGGAGGTTTCTGGGAGGATCATCTATATTTGGTGGAGTTTGCTTACAACAACAGTTTCTAGGCCAACATTGAGATGTCACCTTTCGAGGCTCTGTACGGGCGTAGGTGTCTTACACCCTTATCTTGGAATGATGTTGGTGAGCGAGCTTTACTGGGACCAGAGATGGTTGTTGACGCAGCCGAGAAGGTGAAGCTCATCAGGGACAGACTTCGCATGGCGCATGACAGACATCGGCACTGGGACGATAGCCACCGGAGGCCGTTGGAGTTTGAGGTACAGATTAGAGTAGGATTAGATTTAGGTTTGTTTGTTTGTGATTTTGATCATGTTTGATTATTTAATAATTGAGACATTGCTTGTGATTAAGTTGGAGACCAGGTTTTCTTGAGGATATCTCTGACTCGTGGTACGATACATTTCGGTGGAGACGAGATGTCACAACCCGCACCCTGAAGAGGGGCACGAGCACGTGGTTACATCCAGCCTACACCGCAGTATCGGCGGTAGAACGCTGTATATAGGGTCTGTAAATAATACGACTAAAACAGATAAGTGTACCTGTATAGCATATACTCTCCGAATGGAGGTGACATAGCAATACAGTCTCAATCACATATATCAAACTAAGGCAGATAGCACGGAAAGGAAAATATAATAGATGAAAGCAGGAAATAGTCCAAGATCCACACAAATCAGAGCTATACACAAACATCCAGAGTCACAGAAAATATATGTAAGATACTACAAACAGAAAGAGCTAGCTGGCTCGCAGGCCAGTCAAACCTAACTAACTATACTACTCAGGGTGAGCAAAGTCTAGTGGCTCTACCAATAAGCCACGGTCTAAGTCTACTCCGTCAGACTCGACCCCATAGTAGGTCGGGCAATCAGTCTCAAAATCATCTGTAATATGTCAACGGTATCCTGTCAGGAAAATGAGCAAGTACAAACACCAACAGCAGTTCCATATGAATTGACAAATACTATAAGAGACAGTATAATAAAATATAAGACAAAGATATAGGCGACTTGGGAACCATTTGAAAGCCGAGTTACAACCCTTGAACCAAACAAGGATCGAGATTGTAATCCTTCTTTCAAATAGAACTTAGTCTCAAATCATGGTACAGTATAAAAGCAGGTAGAATATGTGAGTAACGGAATCATAGCATGGTGAGAAGTACAGAAAGTAAAGCTGAACTAGAATATAAGATACGACAATAAATGTAAAATGTGATTGGAATTATTCGAGCGATATGTGATCAGCTAGGGAGTCATGGTGGGGTTATCCACTTGGCCCGGCAATCTACGGTAACCTCAACAGAGAGTTATGCCGACCAACCTGGATAACCTGGCATAGGGTATCTGCTACACCCTACATGAGGTGAGGTTGGCGCTAGCAAAATAGTGACAGGGAGGCTTTGATCACATAACCCCTAATAATTCCCCCATCCTCGAATAGTATCATAGATCCGGACATGGCACATCATGACACGGATTCGAAAACAGGTGATCAGCCCACTCCCAAATCGATGTCTATATAAGTACATGAACATGGATATCACATACCAACATACCAAGGAAAATTCGGGAATAACATCTCATGACAGGATCCAACGTATACTAGTCCGTGAACCGTCGTATCGGAAATCATGTAAGACACTACAACTGAATCGGATATAGTAGATATCAATACAATAAAACTATCAGTAAATGTACTCGCCTGTGGTCCTGAGCTGATAAGGTGAACAAACGCTCAGAGTAATCACAGACCTAAAATAAGATACTATGAGTCAAACAGGGCTTTATACTGAAAAATGAAACTAATATAAGTCATGAATGCAAGTCTAAGTCAAAACTAGGTCAATCTAGGTCAAACTGAGTCATACTAGGTCATACTAGTTCATACTAGGTCACTGGGAGTCAATCCAAGTCAAACTAGGTCAAACGGGGTCAAAGGTTGGCTTACAGTTGACTTTTGGTCAACTGGTCAACCCTGATCAACTTTGGTCAACTATGGTCAACTCTAGGTCAACCCTAGGTCAACCTAGTCTAATGTTGACCAACTATTGACTTTCAGTCAACTGGTCAACCCTGGTTTGGTTTCGGTCAAATCTAGTCGCTTAAAGACTAAGTTTGACTCTCGGTTGACTTTTGTTGACTTTTGGTCAAAATGGTCAACCGACGTCAAAACTAGTCTAGGAGCACTATATTTGATCATTACCAACCAAGGGAATCAAGTCCTAACTCTATCTTAGACTCCAAACTCAAATACCCAATTCCTAGGCAAAACTTACATTACCTTACCAAGGTAAATTCCGATACCTTGCCCAATACCAAGAAAACCCCGCTAATACCCAAGATACTAGCCTAGGCTCCTTAGGGTAGCTAGATACCATCCTACCTAAGCCTTTTCTACCAAGGAAAATAGGTATCCTAGGTATCTAACCTATTTTAGGACATATGTTAGTTTACCATACCCCTTTACCTCACCAATATCATGTATCATCCTCACATCACTCTAGCACTCACCCACACAACTCACTCACACACAACACTCACCTATACCACACTTATAGGCTCTCCTATAGGATTTCCTACTAGTTTGCACATAGGCTAACCTATAGGCTACTAACTACAATCATATAGGCTCTCTCACACACACACAAACTCACAAATACTCACACACACACAAGCTCACTAAAGTGGATTGATATGGAGTGTTGGTGGACTAAAACTTGGGGGTGTTATAGGGCAGCAATATGGGTGTATATGGACTGGTATTTGGGGCATAATAGGATAGCCCTATAGGCTAAAATCTGGACTGAAATGGGGTGGAATGTTGTACTGATTTTGGGTGAAATGGACAGCCATCTAAGGGGTTGATTGAAGGGTGCAATGGACTAGTTTTAGACAGCAAGAGGACTGATATATACTGCTATTATGGCAGCATGTAGGTACCATATTAGGGTCAGCAATGTGGGGTTTTAGGACTGGTTGTCTAGGAGCAAAGGGACAGCCAATTGAGGGGAAAATCTGGACTGATTTGTGAAGCAAATATGGACTGCACATAGAGTGGTGAATGGCTGAATTTTGGGTGCCTAATGGGATAGCCATGTGGGACAGAAATGGGCTGTGCACTGGACTATTATGGACTGGTTTTGTGGTCAAAATAGGACAGCACTTTGACAGTCCATAGCTGCTGCTATGGGCATTAGTCCCCCCCTCCAAACACTCACAAACCACTCTCTAAACTAACACCAACACACATACTAACTCTCCCACTTGAACACCACTACACCACACATACACACACTCTCTTCCACTCCAACACACACCCAATGACCCTCCCTTAGCCGAAATCCTCATGCCCCTATACCAACACAAAATCACACACCCTACCACAATATATATCCATATATATATAAGCCACCATATATATACATATATATATACATATATAGAGAATGATATATATATAACCATATATATACATATATAGATTTAAGATAATATGATACAATATGATACATAGGAAACACATTCCTAAACATACTCATAAATCTGGAATTAAATCTTAGAACAACAATAAATCAATATATAATAATTCCACATGTGTCCAAATAAGGGTTTTTTCTATTAGGACACCATCCTACACATAGGACACCTCTATAAGTGTCCAAATGGACACAAAATGGACACAAATGGAGACACAACCATGGGGGTCATTCCGATGGGTTCAAAATAATCTTATATGCACGTTGGGTTGGTTTAAAGGAGAGATTATACCTTCCGGAAGAGAGATTCAAAGGAAAAAGCCTTCCGACTCGACACCGACACGTAGAGATTCCAAAAGGACACAAACGAGCTCCGATTCCTTCCAAACTTGGCTAGCACCCTCTAACTATGGAGAAGAGAAGAAGATTTGGCAGAAGAAATGGTGGATTTGGAGATGAAATCAATGGAGTTGTTCTCTAGAAATTTGGAGAAGAACAAGAGAGAGAAAATGGATGGATAAAATGAAATGGAAGAGATGGTGACTCACCCCTTATCCCCTCTAGAGGTGGTCGGCCCCTACATGCTAGGTGTCCCTATTTTAAAATATCTAAAATACCCTCCACTCTCTCTAATTGAATTAAAATAGAAAAGGCTTAGGTTGAGGCTAAATTAGTCTAGTTTTAAATGCTCTAATTAACTAAACCAATCCATAAAAATTTACTCTAACACACTAACCCAAAAATATTATTATGCGGGCCATGCCTCACTAATGGGTGGGTCCACTAGAGTCAAAACTACCCCGGGTCCCCGTTTCAAGTCGGATTGAGTTGAAATTCGAACCCGACTCAAATAACCCCAAAATAATATTATAAATAAATAAATAATTTCAAAAATATTCTAAAATAAAAATGACAAATATATTCTAAAATGAAAAATGACAAAAATACCCACGTTTCTGGAAACTGGGGGTGACAAATCTATCCACCTTAAAAAAAATTTCGTCCTCGAAATTAAAACCAAACTATAGTAAAATGTCAAAATCACAAGTTATGGCTTAAAATTAAAATCTCAAAAATCAAAGCATGAATTAAATGACTAAAATTACAAAATTTGAAATTGCTCTCAAATTGATGCTATAAGTCTATCCACCTTAAAAATTATCCTCAAAAATTTAAAACGAATTAAACACAAAAAATCATGCAATTCGATAATCGTATGCGTCTGTCCAATAATCATGATACTCAGAATCTCCATCAAGCCAGTGAGCAAGGCTACGATAATCACAGAGTCCTCAACTATGGTACATACCTCTAGAATCATGGTATTTAAAACTTTTACATTATTGCTAGCTTGGCAACGAAAACCTTAAATTTCTACACCCGAGAAATACGTCCATAGTCCGACTATATGTCCTCACTCTGCCTGCCAGCATGACCTTAGAGGATTCTAAAATCTCATAATCGAGACGACCTAGCCCATACGACTCATCTCAGAAGAATATCATATCATAAGGACAAACTTTTTATCAAACAAACAAGGAACAGATGGAATCGAATTTCAAACATTTTATAAGGAAGCAAATGCGGAAATGAGATCGAAAGATTGGAACCTGCACTCTGCTCTGCCACTGCCTGAGTGGGCTCAACTGTCATGGCGAATGCACGCCCCTGCTGGCCTCCTCTAGCCTGCTGCACGCCGTCCTGGCCTCTTCGGATTCTACTAGCGTGGCAATCCCTCAGCTGGTGGTCAGGCGCCCCACAGTATAGGCAGACGCCCAATCTCTTCCTACAAGCCTCTCTGGTGTGCCTCGGCTTCCCGCAGAAGGTGCACTGTGTAGCCGGCCTCAGACCCTGACCCTGGTGCTGCTGGGCACGCGCCGATGCCTTCTGAAACTGCAACCGAGGCTGCTGCTGCTGAAACTACCTCTGCTGGAAATATGGGCGCTTCGCTGGCCCTGTACTCGAACTAGCGCCAAGAGCGTCACTGCCCTTCTTCGGCTTAAGGCCGAAGTCCTCCTCTGTAATCTGACCTCCATAAGGATCTGCTCGAAGGTCGCGTCACGTCTCCCAGAGGTGTGAGTGCCAACTGCATGTATAAGGCCCCTGCGGAACTTCCGGGCCTTGTACCCCTCATCCTGGTCCAAACTAGGTGCAAACCTGCTCAGGCGGAAGAACTCCGCTGCGTACTCGTCTACCGACGAGCTCTCCTGTACCAAACTGGCAAACTGTCCCTCCAAAGCTGTCAAGGCCAGATCTGGGTAGAACTTCTCCTTAGAGAGCGTCCTGAAGCTCTCCCAAGTCAAACCCCTCGCTGACGCACGTGGATCCGTACGGTACCAAGTCAGCGCTATGTCGAAAAATTGGCTCGCTGCAGAAGTCACCCAAAGTCCTCTCGGGACCTCTGCCAACTCCAGACTCCGCTGGACATCCTCCAACTTGTCGTCCGTGTATAGGATACCCTCGGTACCCTTGAACTCCTTCGGTCTCATCTTCCTGAAATCAAGGTGTGTACCGGGCCTCCCCTGACCCTGCTGCTGTACTGGTGCTCCCTGAACTATAGCCGGTACACCTCTCTCCACTGCTGCCATCGCTAGCTGATGTAATTTCTTCATGGTCTGTCGTATCACCTCTGCCTGACGGTGCTGTGCCTCCGCCTGTGCTCTCTGTGTCTGCAATATCTACTGCAGAAGGTCTATCATCCCCTGAGTATCTATCGGTAGCGGAGGCGGCTTTGAAAGAATATTAGGGATGACTATGGACGATCTCGCTGCTAGAGGTAGAAGACCTCGTAAAACCATCGCTGCTGCTCCCGCCTGAAGGGCAGGGACTGAGGTGGCAGCTCCCTCAACTGCAGCTCCCTCAGCTGAAGGTGGAAGACCTCCGGAAACTGCCGCTGCTACTCCTGCCTGAAGGACAGGGACTGAGGCTACTTGTAACACCCCAGTCCCAAAATACGTAGGAATAGAAACGTAGACATGCCAGCTGTATTTATACGAAGTACACTCCAATATATGGAAATCTCGTATGAATACATAAGCTGTAAAATGCAGTAGAACCATAACTAATCTCATCCACACAAAATAAATGAATAAAAGATATCATATAAAGATAATGAATTGTCTTGATACAATATGTTGGGCGGAGACAAATCTACTACCAACAGAATAAAGAAAAGTACATAGAGAATGAAATGAGTGGCGAGCGAAGCGAAGACGATCCAAGTGCAATCATCCTCGAAGAAATACCGATAATCACGGCTATAGCTAGAACACCTGCGAAAGACAATAGCACACACCTGGCGAGATAATCAGGTCCTCAGAGGGACGTAACAAGACACATAATATCATGCCAATAACTGAATAATAAAGCTCAACAGAAAAGTAAATGTGACTACACAAATAAAGGTCCTTAACCATTCTATGTGTTAATGCATTTTGAAGACAATGTTCCACACAAGGGCTCTCGAAGCTAGAAACACGGCACGTTAGCATTTCAACCAAGGCACTGGTGGAGTCTAGAGAAAAGTAAATGTACGGCCCATTAGCACTCGAGTGAGAGCTAAGGGGCATCCAGAGAAAAATAAATGCACGGCCACTAGCTCTTGGGTGAGTCACTAACGGCAGCTAGAGGAAAGTAAATGCACGGTACATTTGTGTTTCAACCGAGGCATTAGTGACATCTAGAGAAAAGTAAATAAATGTACGGCCACTAGCTCTCGATTGAGTCACAAATGGCATCTAGAGAAAAGTAAAGGTGTGAAAGCCCCTGCGCCTAATAACTATCTTCACCCTCCCCATGCACTACTCGTGCTGAATCCACATCACGACATTCCTAATAACTGCTAGGTCACTAAGTCTTCTAGACAACCATAACTATTTAGAAGTTATTGCCTATCGTACGGCATGTGCGCACCGATGGCCAGTCGATACGTACGTCCGAGATCTATATGAGACTCGTGACTCGTGATACACAAGTGTCGGGCCAATGAATGCGACAAAAACAAAGGTGGTCCCTTAACTATAAGCCAAATGTAACTAAAATATAATAATTTACAAGTACAATTTATATTTTCTAGAATAAGTAAAAACATGCATGATATTGAGCAAGAAACTAAACAGTAAAGGCAAGGTGTCTTGCCTAGTAGGACGCCTGGTGGGCGGCGATGATCAAGGTGGCACGAACTGCGACTTCGGTACAACAACTATGCATGGTGACCTCGGGTGGTGCTACGGATCGTGTCATTGAGTCCGGAATAGTCAAATTAGCGAGGGTCGGTAGGAGGAGATACAAAATTGGCGAGGAGATAAGGAAAAAGGAGGTTAGCTATGGTCGGAAGGATAACCGAAGGAGGTTAGATAATTAAGAATATATACGTTTTTAGAAAACTAATTATAATACGGGAAAAATATATTTAGTAGTAAAATAATTTTTGATACATACTTGAAAACATGAAAAATCGATTTAGGCCAAAATATCCTAAGTTTGTGAAAATATGATTTTTGATAAGAATATTTCATTAGTCGAAATATTTTGGGAATAATACTAGAAATTATTTCAGGGCTTTTAAACCATAATTACACATATAGGCGTGCCAATTTCTATAAACCGATACAAATTTAAAAATTACTTATCCTATATATTTTTGTTTGGTAATAACAATAGTTAAATAATAAAATATTGATAATACACAAAATACCATAATCATAAAATATAACAAAAGTAAAAGTAAAAAGTATAATAATAAGGAAAATAATGAAATTGTGTTCTCAACACATATTTACAAAAACACTTAAACTAATAATAATATATATTAAAAAAAGAAGAGAAAAAGAAAAGGAAAATATATATATATAATATCTGCTGATGTTCAAAACACTTAACTAACATCAGCAGCTTTGTTGTTCAAAAAAAATAAATAAAATAAAATAAAATATCAGCAGCTTCTGTTCCTCCTTCCGAGGAAACACAGGAGTGGAATTTTTAGAAGAGGGAGGGAGAGAGAGAGAGAGAGACGGAGAAAAGGGGAGATGGAGAAAGTGGGGTCGCCGGCGGCGCGTGAGCACACGGCGGCGGGGGAGCGGGTGGCGTGCGGCTTGGTGGCTCACGAGATGGGAGGAGAGACGGAGAACGGAGGACTCGGCGGAGTTAGATCAGGGTTCCGGCAATTTCGATCGGGTGGCGGCGGTTCGAGAAGGGGTACGGCTTGCAGCGGCGGTCGCGGTGGGGCTGGGTCGTATGGTTCTGAACGGACGGGGTTTTCCCGTGTGGGTAGGCGGAGAGGAGCGCAGGTGGATGGGGGGTTTCCGGTGGCACGCGGAGTTTGGGGCGGCGCCGGAGTTTGGTCGCGGTCGGAGGAGAGTGGGGGTTTTCGGGAGTCGTCGGTCAAGGCTCGCGGCGGAGAAGGGGTTTGGAGAAGTCGGCGGACGGTGGTTCTGGTGAGGGACAGTGGACTAGGTCGGAGTGGGTCGACCCAGTGCTGTGCGGCAAAGGGGAGGACGCCGGTGGTTTGCAGCGGAGGGTGTGGAGGACGGGTCCGGAGAGGGGATGGTGGCTTGGGGCGGCGAGCCAGCTCGGGCGGCGCTGGAGGCTGGATGCCTGGCGCGGCGGACGGCAAGAATGATCGGTTCTGGCGCAACGGGGACGGCGGGTTCGAGCGATCAGCGGCGGACATGGGGAAGACGTGGTGCTCGGGACAAGGCGCGACGGTGGCTTGCGGCCTGGGGTGGCTCGGCGTGACGGAGGTGAGTATGGTGGTTTTGGTTTAATTTGGGGTTTTCCTTTGTGGGCTTGGTGGTAGCTACGTGGGCTGTCGCGGCGATGGCCGCGGTGGTGGTGGTGGTGGTTTCGGGAACGGTGATGGCAGTGGTTGGCGGTGGTTACGCCGGTGGCGGTGGTGGGTGTGATCGGTTGCCGGTGGCGGGTTGGAGATGTTGGCGACGTGGTGGTGGCGTCCTGGTCTTGGTGACGGAGACGTCGGAATAGTGTTGGTGAGGCTGGGAGAGTCTCTGGTGGAGAAGATGGAGTTTGAGGGTGGCAATAGCCTTGGTCGGAAGTCGGGTTCTTGCCGGGGCGATGGTGGACATGGTTTAGAATAGGATTAGGAATAGGAATTTGTGATGTATTGTGTCGGAGTTGTCGACACGGAAGAGAAATAATGTATATGTAAAATATTGGAATAAGATGGACGGGAGGGAACACGGACACGGTGCACGGGGGTTGAGAATTATTTGTGGAGAATTTGGTAAATGAAAAAAGAAATTTGGAGGAGTACCTGCCTATTTATAGGATGTGGGAATTCCCAATTAGATAGGATTAGGGTTTATTTAAAACCCAATTTAGATAATTCATAATTTAATTTAAAATCAATCAATCCAAATCCAATACAAATCAAATTTAAATCTAATTAAATTTTAGTTTAAAAATCAAATGGGATAAATCAAATTGCAAATATTTAACTATTTAAATAAATCCATAAATTTAAATCAAGATTTATATGCCACAATAATTTTAAAATATTTTTCTAAAATACTAATAATATTAATTTTGAAAATAATAAATATTTTTAAATATCTTTTCGAATAATAAAATATTTACATTTAATAATTTCAAAAATAAAAATATATAAATTTAATTTAACGTACCTCATATGCAAGGAATATAAAATAGCTTTCTAAATTACCACTAATAAATAAATAAATAAAGTAATAAAATTTTGTTCATCTAATAGACAACTTTAAGCAAAATACAAATACAATAATTATTATATATATTATTTGAACTATAAAATAGAAAAAATGTTTTTCAAAAAAATATGTACGCTCGCACATATTCGCACTTGACGAGCAAGAAAATAAATTTCGTGTGCGACGTACAATACGACTACGCGACGTACAATACAAAATTTTAAATCAGTACCAAAATTAAATAAAAAAATAGTAGAAATTTAAGGATTTTACATCCTACCCAACTTAAAAGAATTTCGTCCTCAAAATTAAGAATTCGTAGGGGGTGAGAAGGCACAACGGTAGAAGGGTTCCTTGGTCATAGTCTAGGTTGAGGATATAATTAAGAGACGATTGTAATCACTTCTTAAATTCAAGTGATTAGAAAATCAAGTTTGTAGATTTAGGGTTGAGGGAAAGGTCGAGTAGTTAGGATGAAGATACAGCATTATCGAGTGATAATAATCATAATTGATATGAAGGCTAGAGAAGGTTGTAGTACAATGCCTTCGTGTAGCCTCCCATTCCGAAATTTTTTTAAAATATTTTTATTTTTTTATTTTATTAAAATGGTGAATTATGATTTATAAATAATTATTTTGTTAATTATTACGGTAGATGATTTTAGCCATGGTTGAGATTTGGAGTGCAAGGTGACTAGGAATTATGGCACGGGTAGTGCAGTGGCATGCTTTGACTAGTGTATTAGCCCAGGTAGAGAAGGCCGAGCCATAGTTGTAGCTCCCCTTCCCTAAAATTTTTTGAAATATTTATTTATTTATTTATTTGATTTAAATGGGGATTTTAGAATTTTATAAATATTTATTTAGTTAATTATTACGTAGATGAATTTTAGCCATGGTTAAGTTTTGAAGTACTAGACTACTAGGATTTGTGGCACGAAGATGTAGCAGTGTGCCTTGACTAGTGTACTAGCCATGTCCGGGAAAGCCGAGCCATAGGATCGTCCTAACTAGGAAAACCAGCCAAGTTGCGACATTAATCTCTATAGATGTCGTAATATATATTAATTAAGAATATGATTTTACGAGATCCGGTTGTGCCGATTTAGCTCGGACTGG